>JANIJG010024979.1:0-89655 GCA_024611175.1 Megaceryle torquata | reverse complement strand
CCGGCCGGTGCCTGCGCCGGGAACGAGGGAGCTCGGCCGCGCCGGGTCACGGTTCGAGCAGGGGCTGAACCTGTGGAAGAAACCGGGAGCTGCCGGGAAGCCCCAGCAACACAGACCGAGCTGCGGCCCCCCCTCCCCGAGACAGGACCCCCGAGGGTCGGTGCCGAAAGCAGCCGGGAAAGCCTCCGGGCCCCCATGGGGTTCCCGCACCGGGGAGAGGGGAACAGATACTCACCCGTGGCTGGCAGCAACGATAGCTCCTGCTACGGGGATCCCTGGGCCAGTAGCCCGCCGGAGCCTGCTCAGTGTCCTCCATGGGCAAGAGCCCTTCTCCGAGAGCTGGGGAGTCTGGCCGCAAAGGGGGACGGGGACAGGGGCTGGTGCTCGCGGGGAGAGGCAGGGACCCACCGGCCCCCACCCCGGAATCTGCCTTTAGGGCCGTAGCTTCAGGCAGCGACCGGTGTCTCCGCTCCCGCACCGGAGCCCACCGGTTTTGCCCCATTTTTGCCCCGGTTTCCGTCGCCCGGCCCCGTACCAGGACCTCGAGGCCACCCGGGACAGGCGGGAGTTAGCGTCTCCCACGGTTCCCACTCGCTAGCTGCGGCCGCCCCGACCCGAGACCGTGAGAGCCGCGACCGCAGCCACCCCGGAGAAACTCCGGGGAGAAAGGACACATGCGCCCGCCACGGCTGCAGGCGGTGTCCGGCACAGCGGCTGCGTCTCCTCGGCCTGGAGCACGCTGGGAGACGCCGGGATCCGCTCAGCCCCGGGCGGAGGGACGCGGCGGCGGGACCAGGAGCGGCCGTGTCGGGAAAGCAGCCCCAGCCCAGCAGCCGAAGCCGAGGCCCCGAGCCCAGCCCAGCAGCCGGAGCTGGGACCCCGCTCCCGGTGCCGCCGCCGTGGGACCGACGGCAGGAAGTGCAGCGGCAGCGCCCCCTGGCGGCCGCGGAGGGGTTTTAAAGTCTCGCCCCTGTCCCGCACAGCGGCGCCCCCTGGCGGACTGGACGCGGCACCGCAGCTCGTCCCGCCCCGGTACCGGCACCGACCGGTGAGATCTTCCCGGACCCCGCGGGCCTGGCCAGGGCGGGGCTGTAGCGCCGGGGGGCTGGCCGGGCCCCCTGCAGGGGGGAGGAAGGGAAAACGGGGGGGAAGAGGTGCAGGCTGGGCGGGGGGGAGGGACGCGGGGGAAATTCGTGGAGTGCACCGGGGGGGGGGGGGGGAGGGGGGGGGAGGGCGGCGGGTGGGAGGGGGTGGGGGTGGCGGTGGGGGGGCGGGGGTGGGGAGAGCGACGGCGAGAGGGGCCCGTAAGGACCACGGCGACACGTGGACACTTTTCCGTCACCCCTTTATTCAAGCCGTTGTACGGTTTTGCCCTCTCCCACTGAGCCAGCCGGTGCCGCTGTCCGGGACCCGCCCGCGGGTACCTGGAGCTCCTGCGGAGAGAGGGGAGAGGTCTGTGGCCTCAGCCGCCATCCCTAACGGGGGGTCACCTGTCACCTCGGGCTCGGCCACCCTGGCCAGCCCCACGCACCTTCATGCAATGCCCGTCTCCAGGACGTCCTCGCTTTTGGAAGGCAAATTCTTGTTTAAAGTCTCCATCTCTTCTGCCTTTTTCTTCCTACGCTGCTTCCGACAGTGGCTGGAGGCACAGGGGGGTAATAATTAAAATGTCCCACAAATAAAGCAGAGTGAGGCTGTGATGAGCAGAATGAGCACAGTGATGCTGCTTCTCTTCCCTCTGCTTTCACCTTGCAGAAGCTCTAGATGGTTACCAGCCCAGAAGTGCTGCCCCGTGCACCTCCCAGCACCCCCAGAGGCTGCAACACCCGGCTACAGCAGCCCAAATTCAACCTGCCCCAAGCTGGTGGAAGATTAACCCTCAATCTGGGGCTGCCCCTTTCCTCCCCTTGCCCTGTAGCCCCCACCGTGCACGTACTGACTGCAGATGCAGGCGCAGACAATGAGGATGATGAGGGTGACGATGGTGGCGATCAAGGAGATGATCACAATCTGGCCCTGGTCACCCCGCAGATAGAAGATGTCCACCCTCTCACAGCGAGCTCCCGTGTAGCCTCGCTCGCACCTGCCCCACAGCACAGGAGAGGTCCGAAAAACTGCTGTGGTCCCCTCCTCCTGGGAGGACAGACACAGCATCCCAACCCCGTGTCACCTTGTCCCCGCCGGCTGTGACTTACACACAAGCTGGTGCCTTCTCAGCCACGAGGAAGCGGCATCTCCCTTTGACACAGTAGTGCTTGTACTCCTCCGGGCACTTGGAGAAGTGTCCCTGTCGCCTCAGCTGTGTCACATTGCCTGGGGGTGACAAGGACAAAGAAAGCCCCCCCCCCCAGGGGTTATGGTTCTGTCTGCAGGTGGCAGAATCCCAGAGCTGGTCCGTCTTCATGGCAGATCTGAGCTCAGCCAGCTACAAAGAGCCACTGGCACGTGTGTCCTTGTCCATGGTGTGCCAGCCCTGGCCACTTCTCAGCTTGGTGGATGCCATGTGGCTACGCCAGACAAAACACCCCACCTGTCGCCCATCCCAGCCCTCTCCCTGGCACCGCCCAGCTCCCATCCAACACTGCCAGCTCCCCTGAGCATCCTTACCTGTGCAGCTCTCAGCCACGCCATAGGCCAGCCCCTCTGTGCTGTGGCCAGCGGTGACATTGGCATTGGCGCCCACACAGCTGAAAAACGCCAAGCCTGAAAATGTAGTGGAGGTGGCTCAGAAACCGGCCAGAGCCCTGGCACCAGTACCAGCACCACCACCGCCACTCTCCCTGCCCTTGCTGCAGGGAGGGGACTGGCAAAGGGCTCCACAGCTGCGCCCATGGCCCCCCTTCCCTGACAACATCAGCTTTTCCCCAGGGAGAAGGGAAAGCTGGTCCCTGCCTGCCTTCTCCACCCACCAACACCCCAGTCTGGGGGTTCAGGAGCCAGTGGGGAGACTTTTGGGCTCACAGCCCTTCCTGCAGGCAGCCAGCACCCCTTTGCCCAGGGAGGATGCAGGGACAGAGCCCCAGGGAGGTCCAGCTCCTGCACTGTCCTTTTTGAACAGCCTGGGGTTTGGGGCAACCATAAAACACATTGACTGTGGAATCAGCAGCGCTGCGATTAAGCGCCCACCAAAGCCCAGCTGCTCCCAGTGTGCACATGGTAAATCCCCATTGCAATATCGCTCACCACTGCACCCAGGCAAGGGATGCCCAGCATGAACCGAGCTGGGAACGGAGTGACCATGCTTACCGTGGCCACAGGACGAAGCTGAGGGCCGGCTCAGCTGCCTACGTCACGGCGGTGGTAACCAGATCACTGGCATACCAGCACTGACTCAGCACTGCCCTGCTCCCAGCCCGGCCCTCCCCAGGGATTCACTCTGCTGCGGTGGCACCCAGGGGAGCGGAGACAGGTCCTGCCTGATGGGGCAGGGTGCTGGGTGGCTCCCGCAGGGGTGGCACGCCAAGGTGAGGTGTGTTTCCATCCTGAGTGGGTGCACTTTGCAGCACAGCCCTGTTGAGGCCTCCTGGAGAGGGGGGAGCTTGGGCAGCCAAGCCTGGGCATCATCGTTCCCCGGTACCCACTTTCCCGTCTGTCCCTTCGGCACTCTGTTGGCGGTGGGGGGCTGCCCAGCCAAGCTGCCGGCGTCCTGCCCAGTCCCACAGCACAGATCTTCCCAGCACACGCATCCCTCATATCTATATATAGCCACTGCCGTGCTAACGATGTGCTTTGGATAAGAGAGCTGCAACGAGGTTGAGCCTCCACTGGGGATTCTCCACCAGCAAGCATCCCCTCCCTGCCTGAAAGACCCTGGTTGGGAGGAGATGCAGCCCACCACCCAGTTTGGTCTAGTCAGCAGGGTGGGAGATGCCCAGAGTGAGCCAGGGGATGAGCCATGGGGCGGCTGCCCATCCAGGAACCAGCTGCAGGCGTTGTGGGTAGGCAGTGGCGCAGGGTGGGAGGCTGACTTCACCCCTGGTCACCGAGTTCGCAGTTCAGCATGGAAAGGTCCCCACCAAGACAAAATCCCCACCCTTATTGCAACCAGATGCAGAGCTTTGGCAGCCTCCAGGCTGGCAGCCCCTTGGAGAAGACGACCATGGTGGCACCACCAGCTCAGGAGGTGCATGTGCCCCCCCAACACCCAGATCTCAGCACCTAGAGCTGCAGGTACAAACCACCTCATCTCTTTGACGCACAGAGAGCCCAGCTCTGCTATCTCAGGCTGCAGCCTTCCCTAAGCAGCCAGAGATAAGCCAGGAAAGCATCCCAAACACCAGATTATTTTGCCATAACACATGCCACACTCCTCTGGGAAAGTCTGAACTGCAGGACAGCAACAACTCAGGGCACTGCCTTGGTCTGATGGGCACCTCAGCCCCAAAACAGGTTGGCCACCCTTGATTTCCTCCTGCCAGCACAGGTTTGGCAGGTTTTGCCGAGCGAGCGCTGTCACCAGCCCTGACAAAGGGCCAAACCCAAACTGCTGCGGGCAGAGGGGAAGGCTCCCTGAAACCCCAGGGCTGGCACTCTCTGCCTGGGGGGTACCACCAAGCCCAGCTGATGTTCAGCCCCTGCTAGGGTTATTTCTGGCCAGCTCTGAGCAGGCAGCTGCCTTCAGCTTTGCCTGCTTCCCACACCACAGGAACTAACGTGGGGACACTCAGGCACCTGCCGAATAGGTACCAGCTCCCCCTGCATCCCCCATCCCTGGCATTGCCAAGGACAGTGAAACACATGTATTTGAGCATCCATGAGCAGTGTCCCATGGGCAGGTGGGAAAAGCATCCCAGTCCCACTCCAGGGTGAAGCCAGGAACCCCCAGCCCCATGCTTGGCCCCAAGGAGTTCAGGGATTCAGAGCCAAGCTGGCACAGGCATAGGGGAGCTCTGGGATGGGAAAACCGGTACAGGAACTGGGAGGACATGAAGGAGCATTGGGATGGGTGCAAAGGAAGCATGGCAGGGAGCACAGGGACACGATTGGGTAAACCCTAAGCTCGGCATGGGGTAAGGACAGGGATGGGATTGTCCCGAGGACAGAGGGGGTCACTGGGCTGGAACTGGAGAAACACCAGAATAGCACGGTGAGCACTGGGATGGGACAGGAGCAGAGTCGAGATGGGACGGGATGAGAGGGATGAAGGGGAGCAGCGGGACGGGACCGTGGGACGATCACCAGCGTGGGACCGTGAAGCGGCGGGACGGGATGGGGGCAGCACCGGGACCAGCTCGGGCTGTGAAAGAGAAGACAGGGACTGGGACGGGGGGTGGCACCGAGCTGGGGTGAGGAGCACCGGGCCGGGACAAAGGGGAGCACCCAGCCGGCGCCCCGTGCTTACCGGAGGCGAGGGCCAGGCAGAGCAGCAGGGTACCGGGACCGCCGCCCGGGGCCGGGGCCGGGGCCGCCGCCGCGTCCATACGCGCCGCCGCCGCCGCCTCCGCCTGCCCGGTGCCCGGCGGCTGCGGCGGGACGGGGCGGGCCCCGGCGGGACGGGGGCGGCCGCTGCCAGCACCACCGCCCTCCTCCTCCTCCTCTTCCTCCTCCTCCTCCAGCTGCCCGGCTCCTGCTCCGCCGGGGGCGTCCCTTGGGGGTTCAGGGGTGTCCCTCAGAGCCAGACTCCCCCGCGCGTCCCCCGGCCATTAGCCACGCCTGGCCCCCGCCCGCCCCGAGCAGCGAGCGCAGGAGGCGTCAAGCAGCTGCCTCGGCCCAGCATCCCCGGGCATCCGAGGAGCGAGCGGGGACCCCCTCCATCCCACCACCTCAGGTTCCGAGCGGGGCTCCGGGCGTTCCCCTCCCCGGCGGGACTGAGGGCGGGCGAGAGCCCAGCTTCACCTCCCCATAGCTATTTATCCCTGGGCGGCGTGTTATGAAAAGGGAGACTTATTCATAGCGAGCTGCTAATAAAACACCCTCCCAAAGCCCTCGGCAGGGAATGACGGCAGCCACAAATTATTTAGCGAGGGGCTGTGCCTTGGCACAAGCCTTCCGCACGCTGTCCCTGGGTTGCGGTTTTTTTGCCTCGGGGTGGCTGGGAGGATGTTTCTGGTCCCCCAAGCCATGTCCAGAGGAGGAGGAAAGCCCCGCGGAGGTCAAGGTGTCCCCCAGGATGCTGGCACGGACCCTCCTGGTATCTGGGGATGCTCAGGAAGACTGTGGTACCACGAGCTTGTGCTGTCCTGGCTTCAAGGAAAGCAGAAGAGCTTCACCCAGCAGCGAGGAGGGCAGGCCGGGAGGGGCGGTGGGGTTCCTGCCTGCTTGCTGTCGTTACAGGCGTGAAATAAGGGGCGGGAAATGAAAGACTGGAAAGAACGGGTGACCTCAAACCGCAAGCTGGCAGCTATTAATGCAAGCGTTGGCAGCCACCCAGACATGCCATTTGGCCAACGGCCAGGGAGTGAGCGAGCTCCCGTGGCCCTGGCCAGCCAAAAACCCCAGCTGCAAGCTCCAGCACATCGGTACCGCCAGCCCCCTGGCTCCTGGCCACACTGGCTCTCTGCCAGCAGTGAGGGGAGAGCCCAGCCCTGGCTCCCCAAAAACAGGCAGGGTGAGCTAAACCACCAGAGAAACATTGCAAAACTCTGGTGGGGACAGCGGGCACTTGGGCCCCAGGGAAAACAGTGGCTGGCACCTGGATGGGGCATGGGGCCACCTAAGAGGAGCTGGCTTTGTCCTGGTGGGGTGGGCAAAGGCAGGGAGCAGGCAGAAAAAACCTCGTGTTCACCCAAAGAAAATGGTCTCCCTTCAGCATTCTTCATATCTGGATAAAACTGGGGAGAAATAGCATTTTAAAAAGCTTTTAAAAGAGCTAGAGCTCTGAGGCAGATGTCACCAGAGGCAATGGTTTCCATTGTCCAGTAGGAATAGGGAAGCACTGCGAGAAGCTATCCCCAGAAAGGAACCTCTCACTGGCCCTATGTCCTCTGCTCTCACTGTCACCTTCCTGTATCACACCTTCCCTGGAGGAGGCCCTGGGACCTGTGTGGCCAGGCAGATGTCACCCCTAGATGGGGACAGGCAGAGCTGGCCATGCCACAGTGACCAGGCAGGTGCGGCCTTGCCAAAAAAAAGAGGCAGAGGTGGCAAGGCAGTTGAGACCAGGTAGATGAGACCAGGCAGAAGTGACTAGACAAAGATGGTCCTGATGAGGTGACCATGCTGATGAGACCAGACAGAGGTAACCATACGGATGTGGACCTGCCGAGGTGACTATGCCAATGAATCCAGGCAGAGGTGGCCGAGCAGAGGTGGCCATGCTGATGAGACCAAACAGGGGTGACCAGGCAGGTGTGGCCCTACTAAGGTGGCCATGCAGAGGTGACCATGCCACAGACCATGTTCATGAGACCAGGCAGAGGTGACCAGCAGGTGGCAGCTGGAGCCTAAGAACAGTGCCCAACAGGGGTGTTCAAGGCCTCCCACAGCCCTTGGCACCCCAGCAACCAGCTCAGGCACTGGGAGAGGCGGCTGTGCCCAGCCCTGCCCTCTCCTCAGAAATGTTCTCCTGCCCATGGAAACACGCAGCACCTTCTGCACAAAAAAAGTTTAAAAAAAGGATGGGAAATGAGCATCAGGGAAATTATCCCATGGTTCCCATGGCACCACATTCCTGCAGCGAGGATTCTTCCTCCTCCCAAGCGCTGTTTTTTTGTCCTCCCAAACAGAGGGAAGGTTTCAAAGAGAGCTGAGTTGCTGATGCCACCCGACGCACGGTGAGGCAGCCGCCGTTCCGGCCATTCCAGAAACGCCAGCTGACTTGGATTTTGTGTCCTGCTGTTTTAGGCCCAGAGCCAGGACCCATCCTGAGAAAAGGCCACACAATGCGACAGAATAAATGGCTGCACAACCCCAGTTAAAGATAGCTCTGCCACGGGCCAGGTTCAATGACATCCTTTTCCATAATGAGCTTGTGAAAGCCCAGGGAAGATGAGTTCAGCCTGAAAACATTTCCAGAAGGAAAGCTAAAAAAACGTCACTCGTACCTCCTGCTGCATCGCAGGTGTCCCCTGATGGAGTCCTTTGGGTACTGGGAGCTGCAGGGAGGGCAGGCAAAGACAACCCCATCCAGCCATGGCAAGAGAAGACATCTGCCCCATGTCGCCCTGAGGGAAGAGGGAGGTCCTGTCAAGGTGCACACAACATTTCATAGTCATAGAATGTTTTGGATTGGAAGAGATGTTTAAAGGTCATCTCTTCCAACCCCCCTGCAGGGAGCAGGGCCATCTGCAACTAGAGCAGGTTGCTCAGAGCCCCCTGGGATGGTGCCAGGGATGGGGCAGCCACCACCTCTCTGGGCAGCCTGGGCCAGGCTCTCACCACCCTCAGTGAAAAAAATTTCTTCTCTATATCCAGTCTGAATCTCCCTCTTTTAGTTTAAACCATCACCCCTTGCCCTGTCCCAACAGGCCCGGATAAAAAGTCTGTCCCTACTTTTCTAACAGGCCCCTTTAGATACTGAAGGGCCACAAGAAGGTCTCCCCGGAGCCTTCTCTTTTCCAGGCTGAACAGCCCCAATTACTTCCTTTAAATTCCTAAGTTCTATTGAGGCCAGAGCCGGCGTGGCCCCGAGGAAGGAGGGGGGACAAGGGGCACTGCCACAGGGCACCTCGAGCACCTGCTGGGACAAGGGCACTCCACGCCTGGTGTGTGATGCCCACTAACAACGTGTCCGCTTGGCACTGGCGTGACTACCAGTACTGGGTGCCCAGTACCTCATCCCAGGGCAGGGTGCCTGCTGCCACCACCCAATTCCAGCAGCCATGCCCAGCACGCAGTGCCCAGTGCTGGTCCCTGATACCCACAGCTGATGCCCTGTACCCAGCGCCCGGTACGCTGCATCCAACACCCGGTGCCCCGTCCCCGTGCCCCGCCGCGGTCCCCGGTACCGGCAGGTGCCGCTGTGTGCCCGGCGCTGGCGGGGGGCGGTGGCGGGGGCCGGACCGGGGCGGTGGCGCCGGGCAGCGGGGCCGGGCTGTCTGTCCGTCCGTCCCTCCCGCCGCGGCTGCCAGCCCCGCCGGCACCATGGGCTGCTGCTGCCGCCTCCTCCTCGCCCTCCTCCTCCTCCCGGCAGGTAAGCGCCCGCCGCCGCACCGGGGATACGTACCGGGGGTGTTGAGGGGTACCGGGGACCCCCGCTTGCGGGGCCGGGAGCGATGCGATGGGGGCGATGGGGCCGATGGGGACGGCAGCCCCCCCCTTGCCGGGGACAGCCGGCTCCCAGCTCCCGGGTGCCCGAAGAAGGGCTCCCACTGGTCCCACTCATCTCCCGACACCAGTGGGGCCGGGTGAGAGGCGTTTCACCCCTCTTTTCCTCACCCCTCCTCTCAGAGGGGACCCCAGCTGCATCTCTGAAGCCTGGGGACAAGAGGACAACTTCAGGGGACCACTAGCACCGCCTCGCTGCCCCAGCCTGTCATCCCTCTTCCCAGCAGCTTCACTGCTTTGAAGGAGCTTTTATGGCTCTCCCCGGCCTTGACCAGAGGCTCCCACACACTCTGCTGCTTTTCCCATCCAGCTAAAGGCATCTCCCTCCATCTGCACCCCACCCCCAGCGAGATCTACCTCCCCATTTCACAGAAACACCCAATTTGAGGTCACTAAGACAGCCAGAGGAGACAGCTCAGTCCCGACCCGTGCGAGCCCTTGCAAATGCCAGCCCCGCACGGGTTAGCCCTCTGTCCGGGCTGGGGTTTTAATAAACACCCCGGAGAGCTGCTTGCCCAGGAACGTGACAAACACACTTGCATAACTGAGCGACGGGGACGTGCGCAAGGAGAAATACGTCGGGCAAAGCTGTTATTATTAAATCGCTGACAGCGCGCGGCAGAGCAGGGCGAGGGGACGAGGCCGGGTGAGGTTCTGCACTCCCTGCCAAAGCCCGCAGCCAGCTCCCCAAAGCAGCAGCTGGGGAGACCACATCTGCAGGAGGTCCATCACCCTGGACCGCATCACCCTGTGGGACACCCCCCCCGTTAGGTGTCCCCAGTAGTGCAGGAGGAGGGAGAGCTGTTGAATCCCTCTCCTTCTAAAAGGGGAGTTTGCCAACATGCTCTTCTCTCTGTACTTTTCCAGCAAGCGTGTTTGGGAGGGACAGGCATGAACCTACATTTTTCTCTGTAGGAACACTGCTCACCTCCCTCACGAGTTTCTGCCTGGCCCTGATTCGGCCACCACCTTGACAAGCTGCTCGAAAGCGGCCAGCCTCTGCTGGGAAGCAGCCCTTGGCCACTCTGGTGCTGGGAGGCGGGTTTTTCCCAGCGCCCAGGCCGAACCCAAAGCTGTTCCCATGACCAATCCCTCTCTAAAGCACCAACGCCAGCGAGGCTTTGGCAGAAGAGCTGGGAAAGATTTCCCTGGAGCACAGTCCCTTGGCTCTCAGGCTGCTCCCAAACACCCGAATCTTTTGGATGCTTTCTATGACTTTTTTTTGTCCCCATAGAAATAATACTTAAAAATATATATATATTTATCACCAGTGAGAAAACAAAAACCATGATTTAAATACTGCTTCCAGCTCATTCTTCAGGACTTAGTGATAGCAAGGACGTCACTGGGCGGGAGTAAAAGAAGACCAGGCTCTGCCTGGCCACATAATGAAATAATAGCATCTCGCACAAGGAAGTTTTTATCCTATTATTACTTCTTACACTGGATGTAAATTCAAACCTGCTTTGCTTTCCTGACATGATGCCCAGCCCCGAGGCCACTTTCCCCTTTAGCAATTCACCCTGCCAGCAGCCCAGACCATTTAAAGCACCTGCAAAATGCAGCTTCAGCTTTAAAGGTTTTGGGTGCTTCTCCAAGGAGCCTCTGGGGAGAAAAAGCTGCTTTTTGGGGTTCTCAGAGCCTGGCACCAGGCGCTGCTTTGAGCTACCACAGAGGAGATGAAGCTTTGAGTGCTCCTGGACCCTCTCCCCTGAGTGAGCTGAAGGACAGGGAAGATTGCTCAACCCAGCCAAGAGAGCAAGCAACAGCTTCAGCATCTAATACTGGAAGATGCTCAGAAATTCCCCTGCTGAAGCAAATTGCTTCCCCCCCTGGGGAAGGCTGGGATGGGGCTGGTGCGTGGTGAAAGCTGCACCCAGCAGCAGTAATTAGCAGCTAGCCAGGTGAGTTAGCTGGTGTGTTGTCAGTGGGGCAGAGCTGTTGTATGCAGCACATCTGGCTGGCTTGAGAGCCCTAGCTGAGATAGCCATCCGGGCAAGTGTACCGTGAGGGGTTCTGAGCCCAGTTGCGTGGGCAGGCAGGTTCACCTGCCAGCCTTCCACCCCGAAGAGCTGACAAATGGGTTCTCCTCCCATGGTGTAACTTTGCAGGGAAATAAACACAGGGTAACACATATTTGCACCTTTGAAAAATATAACATGTATTTTTTTTATTTAAATCAACAAAAAAATCATTTTGGAAAGAGCTGGTGCTGAGAGCTCCTGCTCTTAATGAAGGCAGAGTTCACACCAAGAGGAAAAGTTCCCATCTTGCCCAGCAATCAGCTAAAGCCACCAGGCAAGGTGAGAGCCTGCCAACACATCCCCAAGGGGACAGGAACACAGAGGCTTTCCACTGCAAGTCCTCAGACACCTCTGGCTACATGGGTTGACCAGTGGCCACAGGAACCTTTGGCACTCTCAAAAGGAGAAAAAACTCCAAAGACTTCTCTTTGCCTTCTTTTCTACAGTAATTTCATTGGAACTTCAGGATCAAATGCTTCATAAGTTGAATAACCAAACAACACGGTGTTTTCTTGGCACAAAGGGTGCACCAAACACCACAGCCTCTCTGAAGGGTGGCTTTGTTGTGCAAACAACAGCCCTTGCTGCTGGATTTGGACATTAAGGCAGATGGATGTCTGATGAGGACTTGAACACCCACCCCAGGCAAGGAAGGAGCTGGTCACAGTGACCATGCAGCATGCAGACATTCATCTTTATTTTAAAAGTTGGTGTTAGCCTTTTTAGCTGGGAAAAGCAGAGACTGCAAGATGGCAAACCGGTCACCAGGTTCCTCAAGAGCAATCTGCCTGCAACGGCTTTCCTCAGGGTCTGAAAAAGGTGCAAGAGCAAGCCGGGTCCCCGTGTTAGCTCCTTCCTCCCGTGCAATAGCCCAGAGAAGGCTGCTGCTCCCAAGCCAGGCCATAACCCACCAACCAGTGAAGAGCTCACTTGGAGCCTCTCCCCGCCAGCTCGCCCAAAGCCCCTGGCACAATGCGCTGGATTTTACATTTGCCTTTTGAAAAAACAAACAAACAAAAAAACCCAAACACACATCTAAAAGAGATGCTGGTCCAATCCCTACATCCAAATGGATGCTGATGGGTTTGCTCAGCAGCAACCCCTCAGGGGTTGCATCCTCAAGGAGAGCTGCCAAGGGCCATCCTGAGGTGCCCTGGCCAACTGCATGGTTGGGACAGCCTCTCCTCCAGGGATGAGTCCTCTGGACGGTGAGGGACACATGGAGACAGCATACAGATTTCCATTGCGTAGCTGTTTCTCTTAGCTACAGAAAGCTTCAGGCTTCAGAGCAATTAGACCTAAACCACTTAATGACTGTACAGCAGAAGAAAACTAATCACACAAGAAGCCAGCTCAGCTTGCCAGTAAATCAAAGCAACTACAGATTTATTTGATCTGACGGCCTTGGCTTCTTTACTCAGCTACTGGATGGCTTTGCGTTTTACCTGTTGATGGTTCTGGCCCCTGGTTTTCTCACTTGGTTTCTTCCTCCTCTTGCAACTGGTTTTACACCGTCACCAACACAACCTGGCATTGAAGGGAAAAGATACAGCAGGATCTGGGCAAGCAGCAAGGAAGCAGCACATCACCCAGGGGTGCTCCCACTGCTGCTAGCATTACAGGTCACCAGCACACACATGCAGTGCTGGAGCTTTGCTACAGACCTGGAGAAGCACCACGTTTGGCCCTGGTTTACTCATTAATGCTCAGCAGCCAGAGACATCCCCAAGAGCTACCTTTTCCCAGTACTAACCCAATTAGGTGCTCCCTGTGGATGGCAGGGTAAGCTTGCTGGGTCTGAGACAGAGCTTAGACTCTACAGAGCTCCTCCCAGGCCACCCCCCCCTTTTTTTTTTTATAAACAAGGCAGTGCTCTGGAGCAGAGCCATAGAAGACCAGAGACATGTGTTCAAAACCCAAAACAGCCACCTCATCCTGTCTCTTCCTTCTCCCATATCAGTACAGAGCTTAGTCAGACCCTTGTTGACTGCCGACAGGGCCCTCTAACCAGAAAGAGGGGAAAAATTAACACCATCACAGCCCAGATTACACAGTGATGGAGAAGGTGAGGCAGCCCAGTGCTGAACAGCTTGAAAAACAAGTTGAACCCAAAGCAAAAACCAGTTTTGTTTTGTTTTAGCTACCACAAGGAGACCTTTTCCTATTTATGGCCAGATACTGCCAGTTTTACAGCTGAGAAGCAACAGCACAATAAAAGTTACACCTGAGCACGAGCAAGGGGAAGGGAACTACAGAGAAACAGCACAAGGCATGGGAATCCCCAGCCACAGAAACCACAGCCACAGCAACAAGGTCATGAACAGGAAACCCATACCCTATATTTAAAGAGAAGCTGGTTTACTGCTCTGCCTCACTTCACCTGGTAATAAACCAGCACATGCTGCAGGAGCAGAGGGCTCAAGGCTGACTGAACATCACTGCTTGCTGAGAAACAGCACAATACAGGATCCCCAGCTCAAACACTGTGCATCCCCAAACATCACCCAGCACGAGCCACACCAACTTACCTTGGCTTTTAGGGGACAGCTCCTCCTTTGGGAAAGTTGAAGGCAGACCTCCCTGCACAAACATTTTTCTTCACCAGCACCACTGCTTTCAGTTAGTTCCCCATAAGGTTTCCCTACCCATAGTGCTTCTCCTATACTCTCAGCAATGCTGCATAGAAAGGATACACCTCCAGCCCCCAGCTTTTATGTCAAAGCCCCCAACTGTGCTAATAGCCCCTAATCACCCCGAGGTGCCTCACTTGGGACTCCCCACCCATGCACCCTCTCCCCATTGGGCCAGGACCTCCATTTAAGCTCAGGGCCAGGTGCTGTTCCCCTCTGGGGTGGATGTATAGTGTGTACTGGGGGTATAGCTATGCTCCTGGGTGGCTCTGGGACTTGGCTTAGGAGGAGGCTGTTTCTAGCCTGTTGGTTTTTGGTTGGGGAGGATGTTTTCATACCCTTTCTAGCTGTATGAAGGTTTGGGGTTTTTTTGTGGTGTGTGGGCTGTGGTGTTTTTGTGGCTTTTGGTTTTGGTTTTTTTTTTTTTTTTTTTGGTCTTGAGCAGAGGAGGGGGCTGCAGCATCCTCCTTCTTTGTCTGCTCTGGGGGGAGTGTAGTGAGATTGCTATGGGCTCTTACTTTAAATAGCAGTTCAGTGCTTAGGTAGGGTCTTGGTCATATACTTTTTCTGGTGCCTGCCCTAGAAATTGCTCCTGAGCTGGCCTGGAAACCAGTGCCTAGCCTTACAGCAAGAACATCCTATGCTCTGTGTGCCTAAGAGACCTTCTCCTTGTGGTGGCTCCTTGTTCTGCTGTTCCATTCCTTCTTTGGAAAGGAAGGCTAGATTTCTTGCATTAGTACACTCAGGAGGAGCTGGGGGGAGGGAGAAGAAATAATATTAGTGCTATAGGAAGCTCTATTATTCTTGGGAGTTTAGCTGAGAGAGGAGCATCAGCTACTGCAGCTGGGGTGTGTGTGCCTTAGTTAATTCAGGCTGAGAGCAGGCATGTGGTGTGTTGGTGAGGTCACAGGGACCTTCTGGTAGCTACAGCAGATGTGATGAGTCATGAAGTGGAGCTTGTTAAAAGCTCCATCTCTGCTTTATCAGTGGATGTTTGTTTGCTGTGGCATGGCTGCTCCATCTGATGTCATTTACTTGTGCTGGAGATGTTCTCTTGGTTTGATTTCTTTTTCATGCTGCGTTTCAGCTGGCAGAACAATTTAAAAGCTTGCTGCAATTGCTTCTGGAGTGCTGGAGAAATGCATTGCTGAAGAGGCTGCCAGGTCAGGTGGCTGTTTCCCCAGCAGAGCACTAAGAAAGCCTCAGCTTCTGCAAGAATGAGACCCTTCTTTGCTTTTGCATGGCTTGCAGAAGCCAAGAGAGTGATGTGTAACTGGGAGAGGGAGATAATCCATCAGGTCTGTGGTTCCTTCCTTCAGCTGGCAGATAATTTGGGTCAATCTTCCCCAAGTGGAAGATATTTGAGTGTTAGGGAGGTGTTTTTTTGTTTCTTGGCTGCTTTCTGTGTTCCTGGGGAAGACAACCTGGAAAAAGAACCTTCCACATCTCCCCTGGGGCTGTGGAGTGTGATGCTGTTGTTTTGTGTGGTGGTTGCCTTGTCCCCTCCCAAGCTCTGCTCCGAGCCAGATTCCAGCAGGGTGGTCAACTGCCTTAAGTGAATTAGATGAGCAAATACTTCAGGGCTGGGTTATGGTTGACATCCTTTGATAACAAATATGCTTCAGTCCCTCTGATGGCCCCTGTATGAGGTGTTCTTAGCCTCTGAAGTCATGTGGTCCTAAAAGAAGCTCTCTAGTGGGTTGGAGTTTTGTCCCTTATTGCAGTGCACTGCTGTTGTTGCAGCTTCTCCGGACAAGGTATTGGTGGACTAATGAAACCCTGAATTTGGCTTTCCTTTCCCTGCTCAGGGGTGTTGGTAGAGGACTGGGTTTGCAGACAAGCTGGGTGCACTTCTGGCCACCTGGCTCCCTGGGAACAGGCAGCGCCCACCTGAGGGACAGATGATGAGCTGTATGCAGTGGCACGAGGACCAGTGGGACATCAGCCAAGGAGGTTCTTAGCTAGGTCCTTTTTGTCCTCCAATCCTAACCTGGTTCAGAAGCAACCTGTGTTGCCTCTGGGATCCTGGCTGAGCTGTTCCTGTGGTGCAAAGGGCCCTGCCTGTGTGGGAGGGGGTGATGTGGGTGAGTGCTGGACCCCAGGCTAATTGCTGGG
Organism: Megaceryle torquata; assembly: GCA_024611175.1. Taxonomy (NCBI): domain Eukaryota; kingdom Metazoa; phylum Chordata; class Aves; order Coraciiformes; family Cerylidae; genus Megaceryle; species Megaceryle torquata. Next base: position 73,682 of record JANIJG010024979.1, on the reverse strand, counting down.
TCTCAAGTCACCTGATGGAGGTGATGGTCCCAAGAGGATAGCTGAGGGCTGGTGCAGGCCGAGGTTTCCTGGCAGAGACTGATGTAGTACTGTCAATCTGGAGGCCAAAGCTTGGCTGGTGATAGTGCAAGAGCAGGGGGAGATGGAGGAAACCAGGGCTGAACAGTGTGCTGCCTTCAGCTGGGCTTGCTCTCCCGGGAGTTGTCCCTGTGACTTGTGACCTGCTTGGCTGGGAGTGCTCAGCCTGCAGCCAGTGATTGCTCCTGCATCCCATCTTGGCTCCCCCTCTGAATTTATACCCCTTAGATATGATGGGAAATGTCCTGACTCACCCTGGCTAGTAGTACCGCCAGCTTTTTGAGGTCCCTATCGGTTTGCCTCCAAAGTTCAAGCAGATTGGGAGAGCTCTGCTGACTCAAAGCACCAGCAAGCAACGTGGGAAGCCAGGGTGGCTTTGCAGAGGCGGTAAGCTGCCGGTGTCCAAGAAAGACTGGAAGCATCTACAGTTACAGTGAGTTAACACTTTCCAGGTGCCCCCATCCCTGGGAGGGTCCTGCTGCACTTGATGTAACAGCAACATGTTGTCCTCCAGGCTGCAGAGGCCATCTGCTACCTGTTGGAGAAGTCACAGAACTGAAATGTTGAGGTGGGATGGAGAAAGGCTTGCTGTAGTGAAATGCAGGCAATCTGGAGAACGCACAGGGTGAAGGGATGCTTGGTCTGCCTCTGTCAGCACTCCTGGTGCTCTCTGCTACTACAGGGCAGCTGATTTCTGCCCTGACTTGCCCACCTCCGGGGCAGAGCTTGTAGAAACAGTGGATGAGTGCTCTGCTCAGGGTGTGCATGAGCTGCAGGCCACTCTTGGCAATGCGGTGTCAGGTCAGCTGGGCACCTGCAGGCAGTGTGGCAGAGGCTGAGGGGTTTGCTGCCACAGTAACAAACTGGTCCAGAGTATTGGGGTTCTTTGCTCCTGCCTGGGTATCAGCTTGTACTGCTGATATGCCTTTCACCTGGGCACCTCCAAAGCAGAGCCTCTGCTCTCTGGCAGAGACCTTGCCTCCTCTTGTGTGAGGCCCAGGATGGCTGCATGGTGTTAAATCCTTGAGAAAAGACCCTGTTGCTCAATGTTGCTCATGAGTCCAGCTGGGGATTTAATGTCCTGCCTTCTACAAAACCCACCAAGCTGTTCTCTCCTGAGGCTGTGGCTGATGGCACCTTCAGCTCTTATGAAGTGGGAGGTAGTGGACTAGCAGTACCTGCTAGAAAAGGCACTTGGACCTTCATTCTCTTAAGAGATGTGTTTTTGGCAGTCTCCTTTCTTTGTACTCTGCCACCTGCCCCCCAGGTGAATGTGTTGGGAAGACCATACGGGGATGTTTGGTTGAGAAAGGGCAAGGGAGGTGGGTACTGTTGTAGAAGCAAGGGGGAGGGAGCAGTGCAGGGAGTATTTGGGTTTATTTGGTGTTGCAGTGCCTGAACTGAGCATGAGCCACCAGCTTCTGCAGGAGGAGGGGACAGAATGAGTGGGGATATGTCAGGTTTGTTGGATGGAGCTAGAGCTGTGGGCAGGCTTTGTCCTGGTGAGATGCTGTGGGTGAAGCCAAGCTGTGAAAAGTGGTGCATTCATCTGAACTCTTGGCTTTAGAGCCTGGGATCATCACAGTAATGCAGTGCAAGTTCATATGCCACTAACTCCCAGGTATTAACCAGGAAGCCTGGGAGACAGAGTGCCCTGCTGACAGCAGAAGCTTTGTGGGAGCCTGGTGGGCTTTAGAAAGCTGGGAAAGGAGCTGGGATGTCTGGGTGCTTCCCTGCTGCTGTGACTGGTCTGGGTGTGGAAACCATGGGTGCTGAGACAGGTGGCTTATTCAGTAACAAGAATCCACCTTGTCATCCATCTCCTCTCCCTGAGGAGGGTGAAGGCTCATAGGCATCTCCAAGTGCTTGTCTTGGGGAGAAGAGCAGCAATAGCCTCAGTCCCTCCTCCTAGACCCTCCTGCTTGAGAAATGGTGTTCATCGCAGGGCTGTCTACAGCAGCAGGAAAAAAAATCTGGGGTCAATGCCACTGTTTCTTAGAGCAACGTTAGGTGTAATATAATGTCTCATGGTGAGCCAGCAACAGCGCTGTTCCACCTAAAACATGTCTCTGGGGCTGGCTGGGTCCCTTCTTCCTACCCTGGGAGCCACCTGCATGGGTAGCATTTCAGTTTGACCTTGGAGAGGTGGTGGATTTGACTGGGGTTCTTGCCATTCTCTCCTGGTGGGGGGTGGCTTGGTGATGGGGAGTAGTGTCATGTGCTGAGCAGCAGTGTGCAGCCATCTATCATCTGACAGCTCCTGCTCAAAGAGCTACCAGGAGTTGTCTGCTCTTCTTGCTGGTGTTTCTCATTTAGGTAAGCACCAACCTCCTGCCTCTGGAGGTGAGGTAGGAGTTTGGCTTCAGAGTTCCCCCATCAGCATTTTAGGCTTATTCTCCACATTTGAAACAATTAGTTCATTGTGGTTTGGTTGTGCTGGAGAAGGTTCTTGCTCTTCCCGGAGCTGGCCTTGGGATGCTCTGAGGGTGTAAATAAATTAATGGGAATAAAAATCCCTCCTGATGTCACTTAGTGTTGGCATGCTCTTCCTCTGGTCCCAGCATGCTGAGGGAGCTGCTTGTGCTAGCCCAGCACTGAGTTTAGCCCTGAAGAGTGGAAAGCAGGGGGAGCAATCCCCAGCAGTCTGCTGGTGGGGACAGAGGAAAAAGTGACTCATCTTCATGCTAAGAAATGGAGATGAATGAATGCACAAGGAAGTGGGGGGAGAGGAGAAAGAGGCATCTTGTGTTCTCATTCCCAGCTGTGCAGTGGCTGCTGCTGAGGAGCTCGCTCGCTCCCCTGCAGCTCTGCTGGGAGGAGATGCTGGGAAGATAGAGGGGGGGGTGTTTGGGGATGGGGGGGATCCCAGTCCTGGGGGAAGAATGGTGCTGCCCCATGCTGGTCTGGTTTAAACCTCAGTTCTAGCTACAAAGATTTCATCTCTTCATTTTTGGATGGCTCTTGGCATTTTAAAACCAATCTTATTTCCAGCTTCCTTCCTTTAGTGTTTGCCCAAAGCCTGGGGATTTCCCATTATTAATATTACTTTGTCTCCCTTCTAGGACTGGGTGATAACTCTACAGCATCCCCCCTTGCCCCTGCCAGCCTTCCCTTCGCCTCGGAGGGGATCCCAGTGGAGCTGAGCTCCAGGGATGCAGCTGTCCCCACGCCAGCTCCTGCCCAGCCCTCGCTGCCTTCCTCCACGGTACCTGCTGGAGATGTGGTGTCCTCTGGGCCAGTGGAGGGGGATGACCCCAATGCCACTGCTGTGGCGGCACTGTCTGCTGCTGCTGCCTCGGTCACCGTGAGCTCCACTGCTGCAGCCACCATCACTGCAGCAGATGGCTCATCTGTAGCCTCCAAGCCCAGCTTGGCACCACCAATCTTGGCAACAGCCCCAGGTCTTCGGACAGCAAACACTGCCAGCTTGGCAAGAGGTGCAATGGATTTGGGGGCAGCTTCCAACTCCACGGGTGTACCTGCATCAGCCTCATCCTCTTCCCTCCCCACCAGTGACCTGTACTCATCACCTGGGATGGTCTTGTCCCCAACACCTGTCCCTGTGAGTCCCAGCACTACCCAGCCACTGGCACTGACCAAGGATGCCCCTTCTATGGGGACGCTGGCCATGGCATCAAGCTTGGCTGTGGAGCCAACGTCTCCCCCGGTGACTACGGTGAGCTCCACAGCAGCTGAGGCCATGGCCACTGGCAAAACCACCCTCTCCACTGGAGTCACCATGGAAGAGGTCCCACGGGCCCTGAGTGCAGGTGAGCACCACTGCTTTACATATGTATCTATAGATGTAATGTTGACCTCAAGGTGTTAAGAAGGGGTAGAGTACCCTGAGTTGGAAGGCAAGAGGTGGTCAGTGTTCTGAGAGAACCATTCAGCAAGAACTGAGCCTTCTTAGGGGTGTCTGTCATCTGCTCTACTGGTGGAGACAAGGACTTGTGCCAAACCTTAGTTGCCTGGAGCTGCGAATAGAATCCTTAGTTGCAAATTTGACTTGAGGCACTTAAGGATGAGAGGAAGACACTGCCTGGATGGTGGGTACAGCCTGAGTTAAGATGATGTAGGTCTGTCTTCTACCTCCTGAAGTCCTTGCTAAGCTGAAAGTGGCTTTCTCCTGTCCTCTTCTGCAAGCTCGGATAGCTTAAGTGCTTCATAAGGCTAGAAGAGGGAGGGATCTGGAGCATTTTATAGCTTTGGTTCAGCACTAAATACTTGTGCCAGGAGGAGAATTAATGAGCGTGCCCATAGTCAGTCCTCAAGCAAAGTCCAGCAGTTTTACCCCAAATCCACTGTCCCTGTGAGAATCTTGGGCTGCCCAGCATCTTCCAGAGGAGCTTTGGGAAGCAGCGAGGTGTGGGGTGGGTGCTATGGGTGGGACTCGGGGTGCTGAGCACCACCCTTGCTGATGGGTTTTCTGCAGGGAGTATCGTGGCCATAACTGTGACGGTCATCGTGGTGGTGGTGCTGGTTTTTGGAGCAGCGGCGTACCTCAAGATCAGGTAAGGCTGGTTTTGGGGTGCCTGTGTGACAGGGTGCTCAAGCTGTGGGTGCTCTGCTGAGGCTGCAGCCCATATCAGGTGATGCTGGGGAGCAAAGCCCTGGGGAGATGCTGTCCCCAAGCCCAGCAGGGTGGTGGGCAGTATCTGGTTCTGACACCCAGCTGCATTTTCTACTGTGCCTATCGTGAAAAAGCAGAGGTTTTTCTTGCTCACTGTACAGCAGCCTCAAATACCAGAGCTGCTGCTCAGCGTAGTTGCAACCAGCAATTATCTCAAGTGAGCTGCTGCCACGGGTCTCGCTGTGACTTGGACAATAAGCAGCAGCACGGCCCAGCGCTGAACATCTCTAATTGTGGCTTTGCTGACAATTGTCATGAGCAAAGGTCTTGTTTTAATTCTCTTGCATGTCCTGGTCTGGTTCAAGAGGGGCAGAATCCTGCCTCGTTTTATTTTCTGTCCTGGTGCTTCTTGCAAAAATATTCCAAAGCTTCACCTGGTGAGGACTTGCACATTTGGTTTTGGGTTTTTTTCACCCTATAATAATATAACTAAAGTTAATAAAGCACCAAACCAACCAGTAACATGAGGTTTGCTTTCCCCTGGCAGGCACTCCTCCTATGGCAGGCTTTTGGACGACCATGACTACGGCTCCTGGGGCAACTACAACAACCCTCTCTATGATGACTCTTAGCAGGGATGATGAGGAAAAAAAAATAAAAATCCTTAATTTATAAGTGTTTCTGCAGCAGAGCACCTGGTGGGGAGGAGATGCCCATGCACTAAGCCACTGCTGTGGGCAGGATTAGGATGGGTCCAGCAGATGACAGGCAAGTGGAGGGTGGATGTGTGGCACTCACAATAAACCTCAATTTTGGTGTTTGTGTAATAACCCCACCCCCACAAACCCACAGACCCCAAAACAACAAACACACAAAAAAACACCATACCCTCTGGGTCCTGGGGTACATTGGCTGTTTGGTTTGTAGGTAAGGGACCCAAAATTCCCCAGGGGGGAGGGGATGGAGGGTCAGCCAGGGCTATGGAATCCTTGGGATCACCATGTGGCTTGGGGGGGGTGGGGGGGTGGGGGGGGGGGGTGCTGCTGAGCCAGAGCCAGCAGTGGATGGGGATCTCCTGTGCTTCCATAGAATCATGTAGGCTGGAAAAGACCTTTAAGATCATTGAGTCCAACTGTTAAGCCAGTATTGCCAAGTCTACCATTAAACTATGTCCCTCAGTGCCACATCTACATGTCTTTTAAATACATCCACCACTTTCCAGGACAGCCTGTTCCAGGGCTTGACAACCCTTTCAGTCAAGAAATTTTTCCTGATGTCCATCCTAACCTTCTGCTGGTGTGACTTGAGGCCAATTGCTCTTGTCCTATCACTACTTCCTTGGGAGCAGAACCTGACCCCCTCTACCCTGGCTCCAGCCTCCTCTCAGGGAGCTGTTAAGAGCCAGAAGGTCTCCCCTGAGCCTCCTTCAGGCTGAACAGCCACAGGTCCCTCAACTGCTCTTCACAGGGCTTGTGCTCTAGACCCTTCCCCAGCTTTGTTGTCCTTCTCTGGACACACTCCAGCCCCTCAATGTCTTTCTTGTAAAGTGGAGCCCAAAAGTCAGCACAGTATTTGAGGTGCAGCCTCAGCAGTGGTGAGTACAGGGGGATAATCACTTCCCTTTCACATTCTTCCTCTGAAAAGACCTCCCTGCACTGCCTTGCTGTGAAACCCTTCACCTTGCCTCACCAGCAGCCATGAACAGTTATGGGGCTGCTCCATCACTGGTCCCTTTCATTTCCTGTATTTAATTCTGCACAGAAGATCCTAATTTCTTTTTTTTTTTTTCCCCATTTAATTGTAGTTATTCCCCCTCAACCCAACCACAGCCTGGGAGCCTGTGGAAAGGTGTATTGACTGCCCACGCTCCCAGGCTGAGAGGTGCCCCATTTTGCCCATGTTGGTGATTGCTCTGCAGCTTTATTTTTAATCCTTGAAAAACTCAGGTGCTAAGATATGGTAAGGTGGGTTTTTTATCCCCCCAGTTTCTATGTGCAAAGCTGGGGGGTGGCTGATGGCAGGGCTGCTTTGAGGAGGGGGTGCTCACCCCAGCCCACATCTCTCTTTGCCCCTTCTACCTCTGCTAAATCCCCTGGCAATGAAAATCAAAGCCCCCAACTCATGTGGCCTTGATAAATAAATTGGCGCTAAATGATGCTGCAAAGGTTTGGAGCATCCCAGCAAGCCCCCAGAGTTGGTCACCATCACCCAGAAGGCTGTAGATCAGCTGTTTCCTGCAGCACCTCCACAAGACTGAATTTCTGGAGGGGTCTGGGGAAAGGCAGCAGCACCCCTGTGCAGGCAGAGATCATAGAATCATAGTTTGTAGCGATTATGTCCTTGCTCTTAATTACCAACTGTTTTCTTGCATGGGGAAGCCTGAAGTTCATCAGGGTATTCTGTACGATACCACTTGGCCAAAGCCCTGAAGCAGCAGGACATCTGCTGCTATAAGGAGGGCAAGCAAGGAGCAGCTGCTGTTCCCTGTGGGATGCAAACAGCTGAGGCAGAGGAGGCTCGAGCTGCCATTTCACATGAAACCCAAGTGTTGGTTTGTTCCAGGTTAACCTCCTGGGAAACAGGCTCTGCCATTCACCCTGGCTGCCAAACGAAGCGTCCTAGGGAACATCAAAGCTCGGGGTGTTTGAATGGTTGCTTCCCGCGACAGATGCATCACCTCTTAATTTTCATCCAGCCAATGTAATAAATGCAGCCAGCACCATAACAGCCACCTGAAAAGGTCAGGAGAAACGAGGACATCTCCTCCAGCTCTGCTTCCCCAAAGGAAACACAATCATTATGCATTTTCCTTTTCTTCCTTAGCCTTTTTTAGCTTATTCCATGGCCCATCCTTTCCCCTCTTGTTTTCTCTCAGCATTGGCTGGGTGGCTGCAGCCCGGCTCAGCAGCGAGACCAGTGCGGGATTTTGCTGTCCACCCCAGCTAAGTAAAACCACAAACTGGGTTAAAAAAATTCCCATCCTTCTTTTGAAATAAACTGGATAGCACAGTGCTGTACTTGCCCTCCCCAAAACCATGCAGATAAGGCTCTGCCTCTCCCCTGCCAGCAAGACGTTGCCCAGTCTGTCCACTTTAAAACCCCTCCTGAGCTGCAGCTCAGTATTGTCCAGTAATAGAAAAGAGCAGGCATTCAAAAATTCACCCCAAACTATAAAAAAAAAAATCACTCAGCTCAAATGCTGCCGCTAAAATAAGGAAGGGAATAAAGGGATGGGAAAAGCCATCACTTAAACCTTCACTTTAAAAAAAATATAATCCCCAGGGGAATAAATTAATTTTTCATGAAGGAGAACAAAAATCGGGTGTCATCCTCTGCAGGACACTGTGAGTTTCTAAGAGGAAGGCTTGGCCCAGAAATTAAACCAAACCTCATCAGAATGAGCTGATTTCACAGGCAAATTCACATTTCAATTCTCTGTATCAGCAGCAAAAAGTGGAGATGCTGCCTTGTCCCCAGCACCGCCGAGCTGGCCTGTGGGGTTTGCTTTCCTGCTCAGCCCGGTGCCCGGATGCTTAAAATGACCAAATCCCTCTTGCCTACAACACAAGGAGAATGCTGTATGTATTTCTGGGGTGAAAAGAGATTCCTCGCTCCCTGGAAGAGCTTGGGACCAGAAACTATCCTTAGTGCCTTTTCTTTGCTCCCCAGCATGGTAGGAGCAGCAAGGCAAAGCCTCTGCCCTAAAGCGCTCACCTAAAAGGTAAGGTCAAAGAAGAAAGGGTGGACATCCTGCCTCTGGACACAGCTCAAGCCTGCCAGCCCATCACCTGCTGACCCTGGGCAGCAAATCATAAATACATCACATTTGTCCTCACAGTTTGCAAACAGAGCTGGGATACGTGCTGTGCTACCTGGTGACTCGGAGTATCCTCCTTGAAATGAAGAGGGTAAGCAAAGCTGAGCCAGGGTCCCGGCTCGGGGCCAAAAACAGCTGGGGAAGGGCTTGCCAGGCTGGGTACCGCAAGATCTGGCCCATGAAGCTCCAAGACATTGCGGGGTGAAAGCAGGCAGCGGCCTCAGCTACAGAGGCAGAGAGCATGAGCGGGATGCCCTGATTCTGCCCACATGGGGAGAGTGCAAGGCAGCCCTCTGCACCGCCACAGGGATGTTAAGGGTTAAATATTCTTTGCTTTGCAAAGAATACAGAGCTGGGAGTTATCTCAGCGAACCCCACATAAAGAACAAGCTCTCCCCAAGCCTCTGCTCCCCTGAACTCCAACAGCCACATCTTTGAAAAAAAGAAGAGAAAGAGAAGAGAAAAAGAAAGAGAAGAGAAAGAGAAGGAAAACTACCACCAGGTTATTTTATTTACAAAAATAGCAATCCACCATTTTCCCCAAAGTCTTCCCCCCTCTCCCCGCCTTTTGACTCAGTTTCATCCCAGAAATGTTTTATTTATACAGAAAAAATAGTTCCCATAGCTCGGCACAGCACATCCCGTTCCCCGGCCTTTCGGGCAGCAGCAGGGCCTGGTGGCAGCGCAGCAGGTGCCCTGAGCCCTCTCCAGGCCTCCTGCCCTGTCCCCACTGGAGAGCCCACAGGCTGCTCCCATCACCCTTTCCAGGCTCCCTCTGGCCTCCCTAACTGTGCTTCTGTTTTGCTCGTTTGTGAATATGCTAATAACTCATCAACATGTTTCCAAGTGACGCCTTCTCAGAACCCTGGTGGAATTAATGGAGCAGGTATTAATCAGAACAGAGCTGAAGGCATCACCTTGTCCTTGCACCACGTCGCCACAGCTACAAGCGACTTCCCACCAAAAACCCACCAGAAAGTTTACGATGTGAGGACTATAAATGTCACCAAATTTGTTTCCATAGCCCGTTCAGCACACGCTGCTGGATTGCTGTCATCTTCAGGTACTGCTCCTGCTCAAAGGTCTTTTCTCAAGCAATCGAGAAGCCCTCTCCTTCAGCTCTCATGGCTCAAAACTACCACCTGTAAAAGCACTTGGCCTTCAGCCCATGCAGCTTGTCCTCCTGGATGCTATAAACAGATACATACATTTTGATTTTTAGCCCTTTATTTTATTTATCAGCCAAAAGCAGCCTCAGGCACTCAACGTGAGCTAAGACCCATCTGGAGAGGCCTTCTGCTCCCCATTGCCCCAGCACACCCAGGGCAGGGTGAAGGTCTGAGCTGAGCAATGGCAAGAAAACAGCAGCTCTGCCTGTGTCAAGGGACACAACCAAGAGCCATCAGCCTCTGCTGGGACTTCATCCTCAGGTGAGCAACCTCCCAAGGGCATGCTGGAGCCCACCCACCATCCTGCCACCTCCACCACTCCCAGAGCCCACTGTCACTTGCCAGCAGCTACAAACAGCCAAGAGCTCCAGGTGTTGAATCCCTTACTCTTATTTTGCCAACAAAGCTCCTCGCAAACACAACCAGAACAAGAAATGTCGACCCATTTCTCAGAAGTCTTCAGATAATCCATTTTTTTGCAATTATTTCACAGGTGTAGAAAGGTTTTTTTAAGCACAGAACACCCAGACTTCTATCCAGCTGTATCACAGGGGCCTGGACATGCAAGTCCATCAGCCCTGAGGGACTCCTGTCCTCAAAAGCTGTAGGAGATGAGTGAGAGGAGGAAAGTGGGGGGGCCAGCACGCCGAGGTCCCCCTGAGGCTCTTCTCCAGCGTCCACCACCCAGACTAGAGCCAGCTCCTTGCAAAAGACACGGGAATTGGTTCAGGTGTCAGCAACTATTTCATAGCGTGAAGTGACAAGTTACAAGTCCCACGTGCGAACTGCCCCCTCAACTCCAACTGGAACCATCAAGGAGAAACAGCAAGGAAACCACCCTGCTTCCAGCGTGGAGGTCCTGGCACAGCCAGCCCTGCTTGGAGCTGGAGACACAGATGTTCTGCTCACCCTCTTGAGTTATAAATAGCACGACATGATGAGCCTTTCTCTAATTGCGTTCCTTCCAGTTGGAAAGAAACAAAACATGGTTTCCCTGCAGCCGGGCAGGGGCAAGACATTGGCCTCAGCCTCAGGGGAAGCCAGGGCTCTTCTGCTGCCGGACAGGGGTTTTCAAGTGCACCCAAGCAAGGAGGAGCCTGCACAGCTTCAGGAAAGGGTCTTCTCCGACCCAAGAGGCGAGGGCCAGTGGCAGAGAGCTCCCTGCCTTTCCCCGAGCCCTCCTGGGGATGCAGATTGAAACCACACGCTGCTACTGCTGCTGCTTCAGTAGAGCTTAGGGGTGAGTTTCACAGCCACTGCCACCAGCTGAGCAGCCACCAGCTCTAGGGTACCACCCCAGAACCCCTGCAGCTCCAGCCTTGCACCCACACACCCGTCCCCAGGCACACAGAGGAGCCCAGGGGAGGGGAAGGCAGTACAAGGGGTTTAACACGCAATACCCCTGTTTCCTCCCCAGATGATGGTATTGGATCCAAGGTTGGCAGGCCACTCTCGTCTGCTTTCTGCCAGCAAGCCCAAAACCACACCAGAGTCATTAAACCCATCCTTCTAGCGCAAAAGTGGGGATCATTTCTCCTCGCTGCTCCTGAGCCATCACCCTGCACCTTCCTGTGCAGCTGGAGGGCTCAGCTGAGCCCCTCAGTCCTGCATCTCTCCGCTCATTGGCCTAACGAGTCCCTCTCCCGAGTTTCACATACTTGGGCAGGCCCTGGCTTTATTAATAGCTCTGCTGACCTCGTTTGTGCCTGCGGCCCTCACGCCTGCTGGAACACGGCATTTTTCCCACACGGCAGCAACAATCCCATCTGCTCCTGATTTTACCCTGCGCCGGCGAGCAAGGCTTGATTTTGGGGGGCAGGCAGCAGCAGGAGCTCGTGGTGGCTTGGTCCTCCTCTCGGGACTGTCACGCCATGCCGCTCTGATCCAAGCATCCTCCCTGCTCCCGGCAGCGCTCAGCTGCGTGGGCACATTCAAACGCAGGCAGCACATGGTAAGATGGAGGTGGGCACCCCAGAGCAGTGCCCAAGGTCAATACCATGTCTCTCCCCTTGATGCCAACCCACAGCAAGGACGCAGAGGCTGAGCAGACCCTGCTGCTCTAATCGAAGTGAAGGGGCCAGGGTGCAGGGGACCAGCCCCCCAGATGCACGGGTCCCTGAAAGGGCAGGACTGAAGCGCAGGGATGTAGGAATGAAGCCCGGTCATCAGACGCTGCTATACTGGACTCTCCTCACCAACCCCCCAAAAGGAGACCATATCCAGCATCTCCATGGGACAGGGCAGTAGAGCTCAGTGCAGCACCTTCCAGCCCACAGAGCAGCTCCATGCCCATCTTCATCCCCTAACATTTATCTTTATCACCATTGGGTTTTGAGCTGCGCAACATGATTCGTTTTCCCGGCAAAGGGAGTCGAGGGCTGGGTGCCAAAAGCCGAACCCGCGACACAGCGGTGCAGCCGGTGGCATCGGGTTCCCCAGCAGCCCCCGCCTCACTTTGCAGAGGCACATACCAAAAGCAGGAGAGCAAAAGGTCAAAATCAGCCAGCTCCCACCCCCAAGATCATTTTCCTTCTCAACCCAATGCAAAACAAGTCCAGCTGGGGAGGGAGCTGCTCTTCCAAAGTTCAGCTCAACTCAGGGTTTTCTCTCAGCCTCCTCTTGTGGTTGGAACCCAAACAGGACCATTTCCAGCCGGGATCACGTTGGCTTATCACGCAGCATCACAGTGGCTCGCCTGTGGCCTGGGCCAGCATGGCTTTACAATTGGCAACACAGTCAGAGGCTACTTTGCTTACTGAGTTTGCTGAAGTTGGCTTCCCAGCTGCACCCTGCTATTTATCAGCTAAATGAACTGACCATACTTTTGCAGGAAAAAAAAAAGACCAAAAACCCACCAGAAAACCCAGCCCCACAAATAGGAAACAATTTGCTAGTGATGAGAAGGCTCTGGAAACGAGAGCTGAAAAGTGCATAGCAATTCTGCCTCAACCTTGGCAAAGCCACGAGCTCCTGCTGTCCCCCTGTGCTCCCCAGCAGTGATACCCACCATCCATATGTCCCTCAGCCCTAACTCATCCATCCCTCCGTGAGTCACCCCCACTCGTGTTTGGGCAAGGCCATGACCTCAGCAGCGTGACCCTGGAATAGTTTCTCTCTTTAAATATGTATTTCATCGAGCTAACAAACAAGTTGCTGCGTCTGTTTCTCCGTAGCAGCCACTCCCAGGGAGAACTTGCTTGTTCTGGCTTTTAATTAAGGCTGGATTTCTGGCTGAAGAGGTTGGTGTCCTGCGTGGCCTGCCACCCCCAGCAGCACTCAGGCTTTCATGGCCATGGTGCCCCTCTTGGTTCTTTCTGGCAGGCCTTCTCCCTCCGTGAGGGCTACCAGACCCAGTGGGGCAGCAGCACCCTTGCCCAAAGGCTCACCAGCGCTGGCGCTGGGGTGGTGACGCAGCCTGCAGGGAAGGTGGGCAAGCCCGCCCCTTCCCAAGGAGATGGCGTGGACCTCAGAGTCTCCATTTCTCCACCCGCCAGCACAAATCCTTAGAGACATATACAAGGTGAGTTGCTGCCAATGTCCTCCATGTCCAGGAGCACTTCAGATGTGCTCAGTATCTCAGCACCTTCTGAAGGCACCAGCTACCAGCACTGCCTATGGAAACGGTGTCTAATGCAGCATTTGCCATCGGTGGGCTTCTCAGGCATCATCTAAGAGTGTGGTCAGGGATTTCTTTTCCTCCTCCTTGGGAGGAGGACTACAATGGCTTTAATAATACAGAAAAAAACCACAACATTCCTCAGATTCATCTCAAAAACCTCACGTGACAAGATGTTTTCATCCCATTTACAGCTCATTTAACCCCCTTGCCTGTCCTTTCAAAGCCAGAGGGAAGTCACTTCTCAAGCAGTAACACTCAAGCAAGAAGAGCACCTTAAAAACATCTAAGTGACACCCTCCAAACCCTTTTTGTCCTGCCTCTGGGCAGCTAAAACCACCGCGCCAAGCTGCTGACAAGTCACCATGGGGTGGGAGCTGCCTGGGCACCAGTAACCTCTGAGCAAGACCCAGTGCAGCAGCAGTGGTGGTGATGGTGGTGGGATGAGCTCTGCTGGCAGCAGGCACCCAAATTCCACTGCACACTTGGAGCTGCTGCTCCCTCCCCATGAAAAAGCACTCTGCACAGCCCTGTTGCCTGAGCTGGGCATCTCCCTGCAAGGCCACAAAGCTCTGAGATGTCAACTCCTCCAGGCTGATAGGAGCCCCATTTGCCCTCAGGGCTTACCTGGGAGCAGGTTTCTGTCCAGGGAAGGTAGTGAAGCCACCAAGTGATGACACACATTTGGAAGGTGCTCCAAAGCAGCAGGGTGTCTTGCTGGCAGCTTCAGTGGAGGAACCAAAAGCGTCACCCACAAGCAACAGGAGAGCTGTCCTTGTCATCTACAGGAGCTTAAAGCCAAGCAGAGATGTCAGCACCATGGGAAGACCTCATTCAGTATGCCTGTGGCAGCAGGGACTCAGTCCCACAGCCAAACCAGCCCCCCTGGGCCACATCTCCTCAGACAGATGCTCCCCGGGATGTCCAAGCCCAAAACCCCACTTGTCTGAAGATGCAGGAAGCAGCAAGGAGCCAAGCCATGCTCCTTCCACGCTTTAACTTCTGAAGTCAATGCAGGTCCTCCAGCTTCCCCCACTTGAACAGCAGCCTCCAGGGGGGCACCAGCACTTGGTGCCCAGCACAGCCCATAAACCCCCTAGCACCTCCAAAAAGCACTTTTCACCTAGAAGAACCCCAAAAAGCAGGGAAATGTTCCAGCACAACCATGGAAGGAAACCTTACCAGCTCCCTCACCAAATGCCTTGCTCCCCCCCCAGTGCACAAGGCTACTTATGGACTCTGGATGAGCTGACGTAGCCCACCTGGCCCCACACATGTTCTCTGCAGTGCCACTCCTCCCAGCTGCCACAGAGGGTGGAGAAAGCCACGCTCAACCCAAAGCTCTGCAGGTAGCTATGGCCAATCATGTCCCCAGCCCTGTGGTTTGGAAAGGACAAGGCAGTGGGGCAAGTTTGGGGCGGGAGAGCAGAGACACATGGGGTGAAGAAACTGGGCTTGGGGAAGCTGCTCTGCTTTTGGTTTTCATTGTTTTGTGGACAAGTAAGACACTGCTGTAAATGAGTAAGCAGAGTCCAGAGGGCTCTGGCAAGGCTGCTGTGGATGGCACAGAGCACCCTGTCTTGCCCCTGCCCAGCTTGGACTCACTTCAGGTCATCCAGTTACTGGGTAGGCCAGCCTGGGATCAGTCCCCACCGTGCAGTGGCAAGGCAGCACAGAAATACAGCTCATTACTTCCATCGCAGGGAGCCGGGGGTCACGCATCCAGACACCCAACCCTCGTTTTTCAGCCCTGAATCATCATTTAAAGTGGGCTGGGAATTTCCCGAGTCCGTGCGTAAAAGGACAGCACACCAGCCATGGCGTCAGCCAGTTTAATGGGGATGTTCTTTTACATTTATCTACAGCGGGGAGAAGAGAGCGCTTCAGAAAGATACTCCACTAAAGGCAAGCTACACTGACGTCAGCGTCCCCGTCCCAGCATTTCATACACAAAGGGGCACCGGTGGGTGAAGAAGAAAAGCTGCTGGTTTACAGGAGCACAAGTTAAAAGAAGGATTTGTAGGGTGAAGAGCAGCTGGGCTTGGTTTTGCTTTGTTCAGTATTTTATTTAATTATTGGCAATGGCACGTTCTGAAATTCTCACAAAGAAACTGCAGAACACCTCAGGCAGGATATTACATGAAGGGGGGGGGGAGGTTTGTTGTGGTGTTTGGGTTTTTTTTTCCTTTTTCAAAAGCACTCCTCCATTCTCTTCCCACAGTGAAATTGGATACCACAAAAAAAACCCAAACCCACATAAAAAAATTGGTCCCTGCACTACTCAAGTGTCTCTAGGAGCTTCTGTTACGCCAGCAAACATCTTGGGTTCAGCCTGTCAGGCATGAGGAGACAACAGTTTGTGCTTCACTTTGTGCACTTAACCACCAGCTACGTACACGTCGAAAACGCGATGACACTTCAGCCTTGGACTAAAGCAAAATGAGGAAAAAACGGGTGTAAGCGTGGCTGCATCTGGCAAAGGAAACCGCGTGAAGAGACAGCGGGGTGGGGAGGGCCTGGGCATGAAGGGCGGCCTCGCAGCTGGAGTTTTGGGCCGTTCCTGGCCCCTAGGCAGGCTGGACGGCCTCGCTTCCCAGGGAATTCTGCTCGCACGTGTCAACAGCTCCAGCCGAGGGATGCCGTTTGTGCGAGCTCACCCTCTCCAGCCGCTTGCGTGTAAGGCCCTGGGACAAATGCGGCATTTAAAAGGAACAACTGGTACTCGGGCAGAGCTCTGCAGCTCTCAGCTTTATGTAAAAAGGCCACTCTGAAAGCTCCCGATTTTCCCCAGCAGCTGCGACCAGAATAACTTGTACCTCCACCTCCTGCTGTGCTCACAACCTTCAGCTGCCCCAAAACATCTTCTGCTGTGTCAGCTGCGCATCATTGCTCGTTGTGCATCTCCGAGAGATGGTGCCACTCTCCAGAAACCGAGGTTCACTGGGCACCACGCTGCTTGGTGGGGAGCGCCCTGAAGGGCCTGACCATGCTGTGCTGGGCCCGGGGTGGGGGGGCACAGTCGGCAAAACTCCTTTGCATCAGCACGAATTAATCTTGTAACCATTTCACGGGTGTCGTGACAGCTCTGAACAAGTTTTTTCTGTCGAATTTATTATTTTAACTAGATAGTCTCATCAGCAGCAGAGTCTTCCCTGTCCAGCCGAGAGCAGCGCGCGTCTCAGTCACTGCTCCTCCAGCGGCAGCCGGCACCGCCCGTCTTGGGCGGTGTTGTACGATTCGCAGTTTTTGCACTTCATGCCTAAGAGATGGAACTGCACCGTGGACCGGGCATTGCAGTCATTGCAGAGGATCTACACACAGAGAAGAGAGACAGACAGACAGACAGAGGCCTCAGCACCAGCAGGACACTTGGCAAGATACCGCAACCATGTTTCCAGCAACCACAGAAGTGGTCTGACATCAGGGGACAAAGCAGAAACAATCTTCCTTTCCAAGACAGCATTAAATTTTCCATTTGTAACTGCTCCGATCCCACTGTGTAATCCCAGTGAATTTACTTCTGGTACGGCTCCTTGCGCAAGTCCCAGATACGCGTGTGCTGGCTGCTTCTCTCGATGTAGGAAACCGCCAGAGAAACCCTCCAGTGAACACGCGGGCAGTTTAACGGCAGCTAGCCACAGTAGCCAGTCTGCTGTGCAAGACAGGCAAGGGAAAGCTCTTCTCAGAGCAGGAAGTAAACAGATTATCCCCAGATATCCTGACTCCAGGAGGTGGTAGGATGGGTTGTCTAAGTCCTAAGAGATGCCACAAAACCATGAACAACTGCTGCTGTTTAATTTGGCGTTACCTGCAAACAGCAACCAGCTCCAAAGCTCTGAGGTAACATAAAGAAACAAGAAAGCAGAAGTCTCTATGAGCTCATCTTGCACAAACAAACAGCTGAATACTTCTGCAGAAACCCCACCACGTTTAGTGTGGAACATGAAGCCTCAAGCTGCTAAAACCCCCAACGTTGCTGCTTTTCGCTATGACAGCGCCTACCAACACTGGGGAAAGTAGGAGACTTCCAAAGACCAAGCCACTTCTCTGACGTGTGATACTACAACACCACGAGGTCAGGGTTTTCAGGTTGTTTTTGTTCTGTTTTTTTAAGAGGGTGCTTTTTTGTGCGTTTATAAACCCAGCGGATGCCTACTTTAAGGACAGGCACATCTCTTCACCGCTCCCTCCGGGGGTGAGGGGGACAGGTCACCAGTGCCCTCTACCGCCAGTAACGCAAAGGCACCGACCTGCCGAGCACAGAGACACGCTCCCTTACCTCCACCATCATGTTCTGATACTCTGTGGGCATAGGAGTCTGCGCTACTTCATCGTCCAGCTGCCGCCAGTACCTCGTCATATCCAAAGCCGAGTGCATGCACAAAGGACACCTGTAACCTCTGGCAGAAAGGGGGGGGAAACCCAAAGGAGTCTAAATTGGAAGGCAAAACAAGTCCATCTAAAGAACAAGTTTCTTATCGTACCAAAGAGAAATGCCACGAGTCAGGAAGTTCTTGCAAACAGAATCAGCAATCAAAAGCCTTTTATCCCTTTAGGCTTTAAGTTATTTGGTACAGGATTGGCATGGTGATCTTTGCCTCTCCGAGTTATCTCTCTGCACTACAGCCATGTTAAGAGAAGAGAATATTAAGGGATGTTTAGGAGTACTTACTCCTTTAGCATGTCCTCGTAACATGTTCTGAAAGAAAAACAGAATGAGAAGTTCAGTCAGAAGATGGTTCTGGACTGGTAATACACGTGGACTGAACACAGGGAAAAGGTGCACAGCTATCCCCAAACCAGGAGTCAAAAAACAGCCAAGGTGAGAAGAAAGCTTCCCACCAAAATCACCAGGTGCTTAGGTAAAACTCCAGAGACAAAGCACAGTGTTTGATTTCACTCTAAAGTCTTCTATCCTTACACAAGGGAACAGACTCGACACTGTGACAAGGATTGTGTTGCTCAGGTGAAAAATGGGAGTGTGAGGCACCACAGGGTAATTTTCAGACAGACAGGAATTGGAGGAAGACTTGGTCTGTGGAGACCTATGTCAAACACAGAGACAACGGGGCAAAAAACCAGAGCGCCAACAGAGTAACAAAAAGCTGCGCCTGTGACACAAGGCAGAAGCAGAAAGGGGAGAGGCAAGGGACGTGTGGCTATATTCCTCCAAAGGCACCCAATGCCACGGATCACATCACTTTAAAATCCCTTTTTTTAAAGAAAGCATTTCCTGATGACATGGACACTACCCCCTACCGTGTGGGTCCCCAGAAACCGGCTGCGAGCACAGCCTAACCAGGAGCACCGCTGACTAAATGTCACACAGCCAGCAGCTGCTACTCAAGTATCTGCCATGCTTTACCTGTGAAGGAGGTGACCGCACGGCAGGACGTGAGCGCCAACACGAGACGTGTGAATATCCTGTTTTGAGGCAAGTAGAGGACAAAAGACATGAAAATTAATTCAAACGCAGTCAGAAATTTGGCCACACACAGATCCAAGAGATGAAAAGCAGCAGCTCACCTCCAAACATATGGGACAGTCCTGCCTCGAGACGTTTTCAATACACTTGGCAAATACAAGCGCACACACACACACACACAAAAAAAAAAAAAAAAGTTATTTTACTGCACAGATATCTGCATTTTTCTACATTTCGTTCCGAACGGTAAGAAAAGATGTACAGAATGCTGCCTGCATGCATTCAGCTTTGCAGTTCTGAGAGTTAACAGGTGGCTTAGCACATTAAAAACCAAACAGCTGGAAAGCAGACATAAGAAAAGGGCTCCCAGAGCTCCCTCCCACAGCAGCAAGCGTCCCAGCTTTTCCTATACCGCAGCCAGAACAGGAGCTCACATTTCCACAGTCAGAGCTGCAATCAACAGCTCCTTTTAAAAAGAGAGAAGGGGACCAAGATGTTTCTTGCCTATAGCTTCACCTGCTAGCAAAGCCAGCCCAGAAGTGCACTGTGTTGAGTTTACTGAGAGACTGACGCTCCCCCGGTCCGTCTGGCCTTGGATGGAGGCCAGGCACTATCAGCTTTCATTTTCACAGTGGTTTGCTGTTGGTTTTTTTTTAAGATCCAGAGTTAAGTGGTATATTCTTCTAACCCCCGGGTGCCTTTCCATAGAGCTGCTCTACAGCCAGGTAGATCCTGGTCTGCACTTCACCCCCAGATTATGTTTTCCCAGGTACCAGACCTTACACCTGTCCTTGAACTTCAGAGCGAGTGGAGCGAGCTCCACTCTTCAGCCTAGCCAGGTCTGCTCGCAGGGAGGCTCTCCCTTCCAAAGCGTCCGCTCCCCCACTCAGTCTGGGCCGCCAGCCAGTTCCGGACCACTGGTCCGGACCGTAACGCCCCAGTTTCTCTATCAGGAGGCTGTGCTCTTACCTTGTGCTTCCCTCGGAGACTCAAGCTCAGGCATAAATTGCATTTGGAACAGTGGAAGAAATCCTCCTTGGGCCCAATCCTGCGGAGAAAAGCGTCAGGCCGAGGCCAGCCCCCTCCTCTCCGCTCCCGCCCGGAGCGGGGCCGGGGCCCACCCGCCGCTCACGCACCTACAGATACCGCAGTCCGCGCAGTGGTACTGCTGCTTGTCGCGGTCGAAGAGGTGGCAGATACCGCAGTAGTACTCGCCGAAGAGGTTCTGGCAGCCCTCGCAGCGCTGCTGGGCCTGCCGCGGCGCGGGGAGAAGCCGGGAGGCGGTCGTTAGGGACGCGCCCGCCCCCCAGCAACATGGCGGCACCCCCGCTCCCACCCCGCCCCAAATGACGGCGCCTCCGGCCCCTCTCCGCACCGGACCCACCTTCTGGAGGAGGCGGCAGCGGGTGCACTGCACCTCGGCCACGCGGAACCGGTCCAGCCGGTGCCCCTCGGCGCCGTCGTGGCAGAGCCGGCAGGCGTAGAGCTTCCCGCAGCACGGCGCCTGCGAACGGCACGGCCTCAGCTCCCGGCCCCGGTAACCCCCGTCCCGCCGCTGCCCGCCCTCTCGCCCCGCCACCGCCTCACCCGCAGCAGGCAGCCCCGCCGGTAGTGCTCGCAGCCCTCCTCCCCGCCCGCCGCCATGGCCGACCCGACCCTGCCTCGCCCGCGCCGGCCGCCGCTTCCGCTCCCCCGCTTCCGTTTCCGCCCTGCTAGGGCCGCGTGGAACCCTTACCGGGTACCGCTGCGGGACGGCGGCAAATAAGCCTTGTCCTCCGCCTAAACCTTTCTTTTTTTCCACCCCCCTTCCCTTAAACCTTCTTTTCTCTCCTCCGTCCCCTGAACTCTTCCGTTTTTCACCCCCCTCTTCTAAAACTTTCATCCTCCCCCCAAAAATGCTCCCCCTCCTTCTTTACTCCCATTTTCCTGAACGGTTCCTTTCTTCTCGACCTCTAAAACCTTTCTTTCCCCTCCAAAAAACCCTTTTTCTTCCTCTCATTTCCCTATAACCTTCCCCCCATAACCCCCCACCTGGCTCCCGCTGCTCCAGCCCTTGTGGCCTCGGTGGTGGGCAGGTAGCTTGGCTGCCTTTGCCCACGGGGGACATTAGGAACCGGCTGCAAGAAACGCACTGTCGACCGTTAAATAAAAACTGATTTTAAAGTCCCTATTTTTCAGTGCAGGTGATGCCCCCAGTGTAAGTGAGCAGGTAGAGCAGCAGGGGCAGCGGAGACCGGGCACGTGCACTGAGAAGTCTGGGATTGGACTATCCTTTTATTTACAAATTTGAGCAGTAGGTGACAAAACAGCATAGCCATAAAACTCTCACTAGGACGATGTCCATAGTGTAGTGGACGTGGGAAAGACAAGTGTCAAACTGACAGCGGGCAGGGGCGTGAGCTGTGATGGCTGGAGAACAGTTGCTAGCAACAATCAGAACTGGCTACAGCCAACTTGAGGGCAGTCAAGCAAAGCTGGTCTCCTAACAGTCCCCAGAAAAAAGTGATGCCGCCTTCGTCTTCCCGTGAGGTTGATGCTGCCGTGTCCCACTCCCCCGAGGGACCTCGAGGGCTGATGACGTCGCCAAGTTACTGAGCACTCACCGAAGCCGCTTCACACCCCGCCTGCAGCACAGCTCGGCCTTTCACACAGATGTTCTCCCTCCACCACTAACACCAGCCAGATGTTCACACCGTGCGGCCCAGGCCCAGTTAAATGCCCAAAAGACAACTGCCCAAAGATGAGGGGACGAAAGCACGGAGGGAAAAGGAACCTCGCCCAAGGTGGCACACGCTGCTGAGCATGGCAAGGGACACCTGGGAACATTTACACATTTAAACGTTGCATTTCTTGCACAAAACGTTTTCTTCACTGGCATTTTTGTCAAGGCAAAGGTGCTTTTGGATGCAGGTCTGATAGACCACCAAAGCACAGCAAATTCAGCAGCAGCTACGCTCTTCGCTGTTCATTTAAAAATAAATCCCTGCAGAGGGCAGCGGTCAAACAAAAGCCGGCCCAGCTTCCTCCCACATGCTCCAAACCAGTTTCTGCCCTTCCTGCACACCAATAACTGCTCTTTTCCTCTGAGCAACCTCAGACAAGACCTGTCCCTAGTCCTGTATGTCAACATTTCGGGAGCTGTTTTTTGTGTGCAATAAATCCAGCAGCGATGGCAGCGCGAGCTCTGTCCTCGGCCTGGACGCGAGCTGCTTCCCAGGGCAGCCCGGTGGGCGAAGAGGAGAGTGAGGGATGCTCCTCTCTCCTGCAGACACCTGGCAGCTTCAGCACCCAGAAACTCGGGTGGCCTGTTCCCATGGTTTCAGCCACCTGCACCAAGAGGGGAAAAGCAGAACGATGTCACGGGCAAGCTACAAAACCAGAGGTACTCCCCGATGATGCGCTCCCTTTATCTGGACTTATTGCAGCTACAGCTGTGCGCTTGCACTTCTGTGCTTCACCCAGGAGACCAATTTAGCAAGGAAAGGCAGTAAAACCCTCAGCTAAGTGCTGCAGTTCTCGCTTTCTGGAGGATGAGAAACATTCAGCAGGCTCCCTGGAAAATGCCCAGCAACCAGAGGCAAAAATACCCCAAGAGAAAAAAGCAAAACAAC
The DNA here is from genome assembly GCA_024611175.1 of Megaceryle torquata. Classification (NCBI taxonomy): domain Eukaryota; kingdom Metazoa; phylum Chordata; class Aves; order Coraciiformes; family Cerylidae; genus Megaceryle; species Megaceryle torquata. Next base: position 51,393 of record JANIJG010024979.1, on the reverse strand, counting down.
AAAAAAACCCCCACGCTTTTAAAAAATTTTTTTCTATGGGTTTTCTTCCAGACAAAATGACTTCTTCAGAAAGCTGCACTTTTTTCAAAGGGCAAGAGCAGAAACTCTCAAAACCACATTTAAAAGCCTCAGCTTTAAACAATCTGGAATGATCAGAGAAGGTGTAAATAAGAGTGGTGGAGTTCACACTTAGTACTCCGATCTTAAGACTACGAGCCAACCACACAGCCAGGCCTTTTCCTAAGCCTCTTTCTCTCCCAGACTCCCCTCTCATGCCTGGAGAGCATGTGAGGTATCAACAGCTTCATGAAATAAATGTTGATTGCATCATATCACTACTAAAAATTTTCCCTAATGTTAAGCTCAACAAGTCCTGCCCCCCCCCACCCCCCCTGCTTTTCTCCCTTCTTGCAAGGAAGTCCATTTTCTGTGATGCACCTGATGGTGCTGCACCCACAGCCCATTTTTCCCACTCCTTGGGTGAAGGTGGCTGGTTTCCCCTTTTTGTTATTCTATCAGCTTACTCAGCCCCCTCAATTTCTGCTTCATTTCCAACACTGCTGCCCAGCACCACAGCTCAGGAAAATGATTTACATGCCACAGCAAATTTCAGTATCTGTAAAGAAAGCTGCCCTTGGTAAGAAGTCTGTCATAGCTATGTGTCCTAACTGAGAGCGTGAAGTGTAGAAGCATCTCCCCATTGCAGCTCCCAACTAGGTAGAAGTGTTCATGAAAGTATCCACTTGAAAGCCAGCATAAGGCTGCTCAGTGGAAGCCAAAGCCTACCTCCTACAGGAAGGTGGGATCTTCTCCATCAGGCTAGTGCTCCACTCTGGGGAAGCTGGCTTCTGACACATCGGCCATCAAGGCCCCCAGGAGCTGTAAATTGGGAAAGAAGAAACAAGAGTGGGGCAATTTCTAAGTGCAGTAGAAATAAAGAACAATGGAAAATAAGGGGTTCCTCTGAGTCTGTCTTCAGCTGTGGTAAATGCAGGCAGCTGAAATGGCAACAGTTCAGGTTGCCTGTCTTTGCAGCGAGCATTCTAGTATTTGGCTGACCTCAGAGAAACAAATAGAGCCCCGCGTTTCACCCGTGACCCTTCTCTTTTCCCCCAGCAGAAGGTCTCAGGTCCTTCTACTTAGTTAAGAAACCAAGGCAGGTTCTGCTCTCGTTGAGAGTCGCACGAGAAATCTGTGGGTCGTGCCGCTCAGAACCGAACACAGAGCAGCACAAACTGATTGCTTTGTACCTGCTGCGAGGCCAGACTTGGACTGTGGAGGTCAATAGCAGCGAGGGAAGGGACGCGGGACTCTGAAACTGGTTTATTTTCCTTTTTCAGAAACCTGGGATGCCACGCTGCAAAACACAACCAGTGCATACAACGGTAAGGAGGCGAGAGCTGACCGCTGCCACACAGGCTGCTTCCTGCTGCTTATTTAGTATCCAGGTTTTATTTAGAGGACACTGAAGCTCATACCTTCCACTCCTCTCAGTTCAGGGAGATGATTTAGTTCTGGCAAACGCACATCTGTCTTGGAGAATTCCCATATTTTCCTATTTGCCTGAAGGATGTTTTTTTCATTGGTAACCTGTAACCAAGGGTGTAAGTAGCAGCTCATGAAAATACTGGAAAAAAAACAAAGCTAGAGTAAAAGAAGAGACTCTGATGTACTTGAAGGAATCCATCCACTTATACGTTACGCACAATGGAACAGGCACAGCACAAAAACCCATTGTCTAAGCGAGGCTGCTTTCAGAGAGACTAAATCCACCGTTTGTGGAATGGCTCCGACGAGTTACCCGTAAAAAGGGGAAACGTTCCTGCTGGCATGGAAAGAACATGGCCAAGGCAGCGAGTGCAGTGGACAGCTTTCCATTTCACTTGTTTCCATTATCAATGTTTAATGCATTTAGGACCTGACTAAATAAGACCCTGCCCATGTTAAATCCAAATCCCCGGTTCTGCTCCGGTAGCTCAGCACACGCGGTCCACCGTGGGTATCATCCCAGTCTCACAGATATCCCGGGCTGGATGGCTTCCCTCATTTAAAATTGTCCTCTAACACTAAATATGTTTCATATAAGTTAACTCTTAGCCAAGGATAACAGATGGCACCCTGCAGAAAAACACGGGTAAAGGAAAGAATATTTCTAGTGGGGAGTTATGGGGAAGGCTGCAGCAGGCGGGACTCTTGACGGTAAAACACACGCTTGAGCTCAGAATCAGAATGGTGGCTTTGCCGAGGGGGAAGACAGACGACTTACCGATGTCAAGCTTACACTGCAGTGGCCTGCTGGAGAATGCTTCCGTTGCTTTAAAAGTGGGTTCAAGTATTTCTTACTCTTTTCATCAACTCTGTAATCAAAAATGCCCCAAACTTTGTATTAACCGTGGTAACACGGGGAATGTAAAAACACTGAATACAAGACAACCAGAAACACTGTCATTAAATGCTTAGAAAGAAGGCTCCTGGCAAGAATACCCTTTGTGAGCTCAGCTAACAGAGAAGTTTTGTGCAAAGGACAAGCTGTGAGGCAAAGAAAGGCCAGCATCGCAGCAGTTGGCAAAGCGCTGCTGTTCAGCAGAGTGTTGCCGAATGCAGAAACACAAGGGCCTTGTGCTAGAGCTGAGGCCAGGCTTTCGGATCCAGGTACAGCCCTGCACCCCAGAGCTGCTCCTAGCCGTGTCCCATCCCAAACCCACATCTCACCTTCCCACATCATCACCCTGCACCTTCCTCGGGACATTACAGCTCCACGGCACCAGGGATGATGGATAAAAGCTCCTCTAGCTCTGCTCCCGTACCTGTAATTGAGGTTCCCAGGGACAGGACCCTTCCCAGCCACAGTGGGAGAAAAGTTCTGGTTGATGGGAGGGATAACTATGCCTGTGTTCTTGGCATAGTCCAAGCTGCTGCTGGAATCTTTTAGGATGGTTTGAGGGCTTATTTTAAACGGGTTGATCGCGGTGTCGTAGAGGTAGCTGAGGTTGGAGGATCGATCTGCTTTCTCTGCATCAGCCTTAGAGCGCTTTGCCTTTAATAGCTTTGCATCCCTGCTCCTCGGGTCAATGCTGAAATCCTGTTTGGAAAGACAAACATCATCCTTCTCTTACAGTCGTGTTTAAAAAGCAGCCGAGAGCAATGCGTGTGGGGAAAAGAAGTCCAAAGCCTAAACCTGCGTGACTCTGCAAGGATCTGATGGAATTGGTTTTAGCAGAAAACCTCAGTTTTCAGGCCTGCCGCAAAGGAGGTTGTAGAGAGGTGGGTGTTGGTCTCTTGTCACAAGTCACAACTTACAGGACAAGAGGAAAGAAATAGCATCAAGTTGCACCAGGGGAGGTTTAGGCTGGACAGCAGGAAAAACTTCTGCACCAGAATGGTTCTCAAAGACTGGAAAAGGCTGCCCTGGGAAGTGGCCACGTTGCCATTCCTGGGTGTATGTACAAGCTGTCTAGATACGGTGCTCAAGGCTGTGGTGCAGTAGTGGCATTGGCAGAGTTAGATAGTGGAATCATAGAACTGTCAGAGTTGGAAGGGACCTTAAAGATCCTCTAGCTGCAACAATGGCTCAACTCGATGATCTTAAAAGGTCTTTTCCAACTGTAGCAGTTCTGTAATTTTTGCTATGAACTTCAACTGCTGCACGTACTTATATAGTGATCTGAAACACGAACAAAATAATAACAACAATAATGATAATACAGGTTTGGAGAATGAAGATGGACCAACCTGGGCACCGAGCATTTTTCTTTCTTCTAAAACATCATCTTTGTCCCTTTTGCCAATTTTTGATTTCTTTTGTAATTGATGGTCTCTGGCCTCTTTCTGAACCTTTAATTTAAGCTCCTGAGCAAATCTAGATTCCAAATAAGGGGAAAAAAAAAAAAAGGACCTCTGTTAATACCATCACCAGCTGGTGTTCAGCCCAGGCTCCTACGGTCTTTTAAGTAATCCAAATATGAGGTATCCCTCAAATCAAATCCTATAAGCACCCGTTTTTCGCATGACGGCAACAACGTTGTTTGTCTCCCGGCACGGTGTGGACGCAGACGGTGAATGCAGTGCCAGACTTCATACCACCCGATAGGGCGTGACGCTGCGTGCGCACACGGACGAGTTAACGCCGTGACGAGGTAACGAGGCCAACGTGCCGCTGCACTGTGACCCCTTTCAAAGGTTCTCCTATTCCCAGGAAGGCTAAAACCAAACCAAAGACATTCAGCAGCTGTCAGCTCTGCAAACCCAGCAAGCAACCTTCAAGTGGAGCTGCTTAAATTCTTTCTAATATTAGCCTGGTTTAAGCAAGAAATTAACTGTTTTACCTCTCAGCAAATCCATCCTTGTTAAAGAAATCACACTGCAAGAGTTCAGCACAGGATGGTCTTTTGTCCGGATCAATCTGCAAACACTTCTGTCAAATCAATATCAACATTAGAAGGCAAATATATTAGAAATGGAACAAAGGCTTTCAAGAAAAAAGATGCTAAACTCCCCATTCTAGGGCCTGTTATAGCAAGGTGAGCCCAAGAGACACCACTCTCAAAAACCTTTACTATCTGCTGGCTGCTTGCATCCCCCTCACTAACGCTCACACAGACTCGCTGCACAGAGAACGCCTGGCACACGAATGGATCTCTCCGCTGTCGGTAACCCTCCTTTGTTTTCTCTTATATTTCTTTGGCATCTGGATTGATCATTTTATTACCTAGGAAGCAGACAGCAGATGAGGGGCAAAGCTTGTTGGGAGACCTTTCAAAAGATCTACCAATGCAAGGAGGTGTCCGGGGGATGCTTGCAACACACGAGCCCTTCCTCACCTTTCAAATCTCCTTGGAAACAGTAACTAGCGAGGCACTGTATTTTACACATCCTCCCTGGAAGGTAGGTAGCGACCATTTTGGCTCTGGAGATGACTGGCTTAGTGTCTCCTGTCACCCAGGAAGGTAGCTGTCATATCCCTTCAGTCCTCACTAAGCTGCCAACCCAAGCAGTTGCTTATTGCAGGGGTAGTTGAGAGGAAGACAGTTTACCAGCCCTTTCTGTAGGCTGCATTCAGCTCCCCAAAGCAAAAGAACCTGAGAAAATTCATAGTAAATGATCAGCTGATTACCGTGGCTAAATCTAGCACCGCAGCGGAGAGCTTGGGATACCGTCTGTCCAGGGATTCGGCCTCCTTCACTTCAGGTAACCTCATGCCAGCAAAGAGGGGATTTTTATAGAATAACTCTTGGTGTCTTGGAATTAAATTACCTGGAATCACACAAACAAAGCAACCACGTGGAAGAAATAAGGAACAGTGCTGTGAAATGTTTGAGAGGTCAAAATACTGGGTCAGCAGTAAGGGCCAAGGGGCTGTTCCTACCCAGGCACTTGGTGATGTGGTAGAGCTGGTCAATGTCCGAATCTCCGGGGAAGAGGGGCTCTCCCGTAAGCATTTCCGTGATCAGAGAGCCAATAGCCCACACGTCCACAGCCCTGGAAAAAGACCAACACCACCCCAGCTCAGCACCTTCATCTCTCTGACATGAAAGCTGAGCCAGGCCGGTGCACAGCAGGTCTTCAGCAGGTTACGAGCCCCGAGCGCAGCTTTGCCCCTCTAAACAGCAGGATGGCTGTTTTCCAAGCTTACAAGGGCTCTGGTGAATGGCACAGTAAGCTCTCAAAGCAAACAAATGCTAGCAGAAGCCTCGCAGATGTAAAATCAGGTTCCAAACCCCAGTGCTTTAAAAATACTAATACGACATAACACGAGTAGAATCTTGCACTTGAGCGAGCACCAAGGCAAGTGGCTCCTCTTCCTGCATCCACTCTTCGGGCACATTTGCCAAACACTCACTTTGCGTCACACAAGGACATACGTAAACCTGCACAGTTGTGCTATCGGACCCGTGAATAACACAGTTTGAGTTCTGAGCTGCTTTTGCAACACTGGGGATCCCACTAAGAAAACCTCCATTCTCCCCACCTCCTCTCTCCTGAAATATCCATCTAGAATCATTTGGAGGGACCCTTCTGCCTCCCCTCCCTGACTCCAGCTGCTCAGGAGGGAGGTCTATCACAGCCTCCCCCCTTCTAGCATCGGCAACTGAGGAGCTCCTAAAGACAAGGGATTGGGTGTGCCGAGGGCTCTCCCTGCTTTTTGAGCCAGGAAAGCCCAGGACCGGCAGGAGTAAGCTGCAGAGTGGGAGAGAGAAGAGGAAGGCTTAACCCTTTACAAGCAAATAACCAGGGAGTGCTGAGCAGCATCCCTTCCACCTGTTTGCCAAGCAATAGTCCCCTGCCTCCCCCGGAAACAGAGCACCCCCCATGCTCCCCACAAGCCCTTCCACAGCCCTGCCTGCCAGTCTCTTACTTGCCGTATTTGATATCTCCCACCAGCAGCTCTGGAGCTCTGTACCATCGGGTGGCCACGTAGTCTGTGTAAGCTTCCCCAGAAGCTGCTAAGGTACGGGCAAATCCGAAGTCACATAGTTTTACGACTCCCGACTGGGAAACTAGTATGTTCTCTGGCTTAATGTCCCGATGTATTATCTGCACAGAGAAAAGCAAGTCAAGACCAACAAGTTCCCCTTTTCTACAACGTAAATTGACTGGCTCACCAGAAAGAGTAGCTTGCCCACATCCAGGGAGAAAATGACCTTTTTGCAGGCATGGGAAACACTCGGAGTCCATGAAAGACAGCTGCATGCACCCAGCCAACAAGAGCTGACCCGAGTGCACAAGTGAACACAGAGCCTCTGGTTTTTACACCCAGGAGCGTCTAGTTTCTGTATTTCTCTGCACATGCTCTGCGGGTGTGTTTGCTATAGGTGATTTAACAGGCACAATTTGTTATGCTGGAAAATCTGGCCTCGACCACCAGTTTAAAGGCTGTAAGTATTGCAAAGGTCACAAGTTAAATGCAAAGAGCATTTAAAGAATTTGTGAGGGAGACCATTTCCCAAACAAAAAGCCCAATAGAAAAGCGCGTGTGTTTCTATATACAGTTACATCACTGGGATTGAATTGGCAAGCTTGTTAGAAAGCAGAGGAGGAAAAAAAGCTAAAAATACTGAAGAGAGAAAGCAAGGCTACATGTCTTATACACACTGTCCAAATGACCCTTTTGAAAGGAGACTATCTCCTTCTGCAAGGTAAGCCAACCTACAATAAAGTGCCTCCAAGTATTGGATCCCCATGGACTTCCGGACCCTTCCTTTGAAACACGCTCACAAATCAGAGGCAGATGGCTGGATTTGCTGACATCAAGCTCTGACATTTCATACGCAATTCAGTCCGCCCCTTCTGCCCTGACGCTTCCTTCTCAGCCAAAGCTTTAAGTTCTGAGATCTATCGAAAATATCCATTGCTGTACCTCTTGAGCCGAGGTTAACTGCGGAGCTGACTGCCCGGTCATACTTACGTTGTGACTGTGACAAAACGCTATTCCTCTCATGATCTGAAATAAGTACTTCCGAACCCTGCTGTACTCTAGTCCATTTGGGAACGCCTCGAGGTCATCAAGCACCGTGTGATCCACAAACTCAAACACCAGATACCACCGTTTCTTCTTTTTATACACTTCCAGCAGGTTCACGAGATTCTCATGCCTGAGTTGCTGTTATAAAACAGGAAATATCTGATGAGCTTGACAGCCTGTAATACCCTCCTCACCTAAGAGGTGACACTAACCCCGACGCCGACAAGCTTTCGAGCAAGCTTCTGTTCCATGTGAGAGAAATCTTTAAGAAATTGAGAAGAATTCCAGAGGAGCACATAGTTAAGGCACGAGGGGCAGCAAGCACCTAACAGCACCTCCCACAAAGAACTTGCCACGGCACAGGAAAATCCAGAGGTCTCCAAGCCAGCAGGGAAGACAAAATAGGATGGTTTCTACTGGAAATTTCAGCACCCTGCCAAGTATGTCCCTGATCGCCATGAGAAGAACAGGCTGAAAACAGCTCTCAGTGTTTTGTTTAAGAAAAGTTTTTCTGTCTCCCAACAGCCCAAAGGTGATTCATCTCTTTTCTGCCCTGTTTCCAGGAAGTTTTACTCACCTCTGCCATTCGTCTTCTAGGTCCTCTTTGTAAAGTCCTCTTACATCCCCATTTAAAAGAAAACCCGCGGGAGCTGCAATAGCTCTCTGTTCTACCGAGCTGACAGCTCACCGCCAACTAACTCCACAATGTCCAGATCTTATTTTTTCCTAATAACGGCAACAGAAGATTTTTTTTCTTTTAAGTGGCCAAGGTGGGTGTAGCCAGGCAAACCCAGCACAGCCCCGGATGAAGGGAAAAGCAGCTCTGCAAGGCTACAGCTCAAAGGCTAAATGAATCTCCTCTGGCTTGCTGATTGGGAAAATGCAAAATGGGGCCCAGTCATGGCTCTTTCCCTTTGGACTTTCTTTATACTTTGTAAATTGTGGTCAGAAGCAACTGTGTTTGCCTTGCAAAACTGGCCCAATGGCTTAAATGTACACCCACGCCATCCCTGGCGAAAGGTGACTCCTGAATGGACAGTTACCGAGTCTCAAGAGGCAGTTTCCTCCCAAGAACCCACCACCTCCTGACAGGTCGATCTCACCCACACCCATCACTTCTGAACAACTAGCACCGTTGCTGTAAGAAAAACCCAAGCCCAGCGTCACGAAGGTTACTATTCTGCTTGAAGGAGCCGTTTGCCTTCAGGAAGGTATTTAAACACCTCAGGAGGATTCAGAATACGGGCGGGGCAGAGGCTGGACCCGCACCCGGCTGCTGTCTCTCCCCAGGTAACACCCGCGCTGAGCTGCACGGCTCCCCTCGCACGCAGCAGGACAGAGGAGTGACTCCGGGAGCTTCAAAATAAAGATGGCACGCTCTGTATTAACCACCTCGGTGCAGCGGCTCGCCGCGGGCATCCTACTGCCACAGAAACATCACCCAGCTGGCCGAGGAGCTAGAAACTTAAACACAAAGCCAGCAAAGAGCCACCGTTTGGGCCCAACTTCGCCGGCAAAGGCAAGCCTGCTCCTCTCAGCCGCCCCCAGAGCCAGCCCCCTGCTCACCTTCAGCAGCTTGATTTCCCTCACGGCGATCTTCCTCACCGCCGCGTCCTCCTCGCTCTCCAGGAACTTCTTGACGGCGACGATCTGCCCGTTCTCCTTGTTTCTGCACTTGGTCACCACCCCGTAGCTGCCTTCCCCCACCAGGCCCAGCACCTGGTACTTCTCCATGGCCGCAGGTTTCGCCCTCCGGCAGGCCGGGGACGGGGGAAGCTCCACTAAGCTTGTTCCGGGGACAGAGCCGGGCTGAAGGGACCGGGGCCGAGCTGAAGGGACCGGGACCTCCCGCCCCGATGCTGCGCGACCCAACGCACCGTCACCAGGGCAACGGCCCGCCGTAGAGCGCAGCCGCCGCGCGCGGCTGTCGTCGCAAGTCTGTCGCAACTGCCGCGCCGTACGGGCAGGCGGGCGAGAGGTCGCAGCCGCCGGTACGGGGCAACGGGCGGGTTTTTTAAACGTAATACCCTGCAAAGCTTTTACTAAAATTTCCGAAAAACAGTGAAGAACCCAGCGAAGCCCCGAGGGAGCCTTGTCTATGGTAGCGGTGTCTTTCCCCAGGGAAAAGCAACAAAAGGGCATTAAGGGCCTGCGTGAGTTGGGCTAACTGAAGGTAAAAAAAGCTGCCCCTGTGTCTAGTAGGCATTAGTAGGTAATGATGATAATGAGTGTCCATTAATTAAAAGGTTTAAGACTGGGTTCTCTTCAGAAGAGCATTCTGTGTTCAGCAATGGCTCAGAAGGGCAGGGCTGCACCATGGGATGGGGAAGCCCTTTGGGGAACCCTTTGGTAGGACCGAGCATCCTTTCCAACCACCTGCTCATCCACAAGAAGTAGAAAAACCTCCTGCTCCCCCAGGCCCTTTCCTGCTCGGTGCTTTCCAGACACTCTTCCCCGGTCCGGAGTGTTGCGGGGGGCTGTGGTGACCTAAGCGCAGGACCTGGCCCTTGGCCTTGATGAACCTCATCCCACTGGCCTCGGCCCATCCACCCAGCCTGGCCAGGCTCTGCAGATCAACACTCCCACCCAACCTAACAAAGCCAGCCTGAGAGAGTACCCAAGATGTGCTGGAGATCCACTTGGCTATAAGGAATAAAAAGCCCTTATATAGTTATTTTTCCTCAAGGTTCTTTCTTGGAAGCCATTAAACCACACAAAGAACGAGTGACTAAGCAATCCCCTCTTGGCATGAAAATGTGTGGTGGGCAGAGTGCCAAGGTAAAGAAATAAAAAAGTCCATTTAATGAGTATTTGATGCCTAAGCAGCTGCGAGCTGGTGCAGCTTATGTTGCCAGGAACACAGCGATGAGAAAGGTGGAGTAATTTCCTTTAAAATCAATGTATCGGTGCCCTGGCTGGGCATTTTATTTTAAAAAGGTGTCAGTTTCTGCACCTATTTTACGTGCAACTTAACACCAGGCGTGAGGGTAACTGGTTTCCTCCTTCTCGCAAAGTTGTGCGTTTACCAACGGAGCCTTAATCCAATTTAACTCCTGCGGCGCACCAGTGGAAATGACGAAGCAACCTGCGATGGTGAGCATTTTGGTCCCATTAGCATGGCTGGCCCCAGATGTGAGCAGCGCGGAGAAAGCACTCGGAAACTGAAACCACGGAAACAAAGCCCTTCTGGTTCTACCAATCAATTCCCAGACATTTCTCTCCTCCGTTTGATGGCCTGTTCTGTACGGCCCAGGGTACTGTGGAAGAAAGGGTTTCTGATTGCTCTGAACACATTCATGAACACCCATCAGGTTTGACAACATTCCTCTTCGGGAGAGGAGCAGTATGTACCTTGCCAAAATGCCAACTCCCCCCCCAAACAGCATCGCGAGGCACCGTATTCCAACAATGCTTTGTGAAATCTTGATCGTATTTCTCTTGAGTCGCGTCGCTATGCATCACCCTCTGTAATTCATTGCTGGTTGGTTGGTTTTCTTTCTCCTTCACCCTCATTCCCAGTTCTGAAATGCAATCACTTTAATGCACCTTCCAAGGCTGACCTCACATTTCCAGGAAAAAAATTCCGAGTTCAGTTGGCATCGATTTATTACATTTCTCCCACTTGCTACTGCTCGTGGTTATTGTAGCAAGTGCCTTCTCCAGGCCCAGCGTCCGTTCGGCGCTGCTAACAAACAGCTAACTTGGCAACCAATTAACTCTCCCCCTGCTCAGATACCACTCTTGGCTTCCTTAAATGAAAGGCATTGACCACAACTGCACATGTGCAGCGGGCTTCAGATAGTCACTTTAGCAGGGCAGATGGTTCTTCAGTTTTGTTTTTAATCCTAGCAAACAGTGTGGGGAGCCAGCCTTTCTTGCTTCACATCCAGCGGCAGTAGCTAGAAGGCCTTTCTTCTCCTGAGCATTAAATGGGTAGCGTTACAGGGAACACGGCCCTGCATCCAAACAAACGACTAACTGGAAAGTGTCATTGCCCGTGTATCTACAGTATTAGGTTGGACATCCTCAGTATTCTGAGCTGGGCGCACTGATATGCTGTCTGTCAGTGTGGATCCTTGTTTGCATGCAGCGTACAGGCTGTAGAGAGCACAGGCTGAGAAACGGGACTTCACAATGCACTGTTTCCCTTAATTGCACAAAATGGAGGGGAATAAAATAAACCTAAAAAAACCCAAAGCACACCTGTGGCACACGGTGGGGTGGTCACAGGTGATCGCGAGGTGTTGCTGCATTCTTTCCAAGCTGTCCTGCTTTCACTGGGACAGAATGAGGCCAGTCATGGCCTGCAGGCCGCGAGCAGTTTGGAGTCAGCCGGGGCAGCTGCCCCAGGATGGCTACAGGTGGATCCCATCCCACAAACATCACGCTCAGTATAAAAGGGGCAGTTTGGGAAAGGCTGGACCCTCTGCTCCTCCTCCCCTTCCCTGGAGGGGCTCAGGTGGTGTTCTATGCCCGAGGGGACTTTTCCTGCTTCTTGTGGCTGGCAGAAGGGCGGTGGGGTGAGTGTAACTTTGTGTATTTTATACTGGCGTTAGTTTTGCCGTTTCAATGATCCGCTTTCGTTTCAGGCTGTGGTTTTTCCCGCTCCCTCTTCTCTGCTGGTGGGCGTTCGCTGGGTGACAGGACAACTGCCGTAGGCTAGCCCCGGATAGGGGCTAAACACGGACAGACGGGGTGGCGCTACCCTGCAGCTTTCTGACCCGGGCAGTTTTCAGGACGCGGCGTTATTTTTCCTGCCATCCCGCTTTCCCAGCCCACAGAAGCTCAGCACCCGCTTCAGGTTCCGCCAGGCCCGAGCTCCGCCCCGCCCTCCGGGTGCGTCCCCTCCCGGGAGCGGGCGACCCGGGCGACGCAGCGCGGCCCCGTGAGGGGGGGGGTGGGAATGCGGCCTCCGCTCCCCCGGCCCGGGGCGGCTCCGCGCGCTCTCCGCCCCTCAGCGCGCGGGAAGGGGCGGGGCCCGCGCTCGGGGCATGCGGCGTCCGCCCCTGCGCGGCGGCCGCGGCCATGAGGCTGTGGGCGCGGAGCCTCCGCCCGCCGCCCGGCCCTTTGTTCCGCGGGGCCCGCGCCCGCCTTGTCTCCCCGCCCGCTTCTCTCCCCTCGCGGCCCTGGCTGGCTTGAAGCCGCCCGAAGGGAGGAGGAGGAGCCGCCGCTGCCCAGGATGCGATGGGGAACTGCTGGGCGCAGTGGTGCTGCGGGATCTTCTTCCGGAGGGAAGCCGGCCGGCTGCAGCGGGGCGGAGGGTAAGCGGGCAGCGCGGCTCCCCTTTTCCCCTCCCCGGGGCGGGGAGGTGCTGGGCCCGCCCGGCTCCGCCTTCCTACCCCTTTCCTCCTCCTCCTCGGTAGGAAGGTGAGAAGCGGCCGAGCTGCGGGGCCCGGAGGCGGCCGGTCCCCGCTGCCCGCCGGGGTCTCTGGCAGCGGGGCTGTGGGCCCAGCAGGGAGGGGACGGTGGGCACTTGCCGTCCCCCGTCCCCCCCCCCCCCCCCCCGGGGTCGCCCGCCCCGGGGGGGCCCCCTTCCCCCCCCCCCGCGGGGCCCGGGGGGGGGGGGCGGAGGGGGCACGGCCCCCCCGCACCAGGGGGGGTCGGGCGGGGGGGGGGGGGGCCCAGGGGGGGGGGGGGGGGGGGCCACTGCCCCCCCCCCCCCCCCCCCCCCGCAGGGTTCGCCAGACCCGGGCTGCCCCCTTCGCCCCCTCCCTGCGGCAGCAGCGCGAGTGGGTCGAAGGGGGGGAGAAAAGGACCCGAGACGCGTACGGAGCGGCTGCCCTGGCTGCTCGGGCTGATGAAATGCAGCCCCGGGGTTGCTCGGCTTTGCGCGGTCGGCGGTAGCGCACTTGCAGGGGGGTTTAGGTTAACTGGCTGAGGGGCCTTTTTTACTCCTTAGCCCTCGTTCAGGGTTGCTCTTCCAAAAGAGCTAACCGACAAAGGTTTTTCAGGTCAGTTGCCAAAAGCCGTGTTTGCGCAGACATGGGAAACCACCCTATTTTCTGGAATATCATCTTGCGCCCTCTCTGAGGAGGGGCTGAGACTGCTGGGTTACAGGGTGACTACTACAGAAGACCAGGAGCAGAATAACCTGAATAGACTTCCACTTCTTCTGTAGCCATCCAATCTGTGCTTTTTTCTCTGCGACAATCTGTTCGTGGAAAAGCTATGCGCAACCAGGGGAGGGATACATCACCTGTACAAGAACTTTTCCTCCATGTGTTTACCATTATTTCCTACACCACTTCTTTTTGAGGGCTGCGTTAGAAGCTGTTGTAGACAGAAATGCTGAGCATTTTTTGTGTCGCAAATTCACAGCCTCTTACTTCCCCTCAGCTCTAATGAGGGAGGCTGGTGTTCTGCTTGCCCTGAAGACCTTTCTGAAATACTGTTCAGAGAAAGGGATGAAGGACCCAGGCCGGTGTGTGGAGGATACCTGCTTCTGTTCTTAGTACTGCCTAGCTGAGGCTATGGCAACATCTGAAAGGCCTGGACACTGGAACTTGAGTGTTTCTTGTACTATATGCTGAGAAAAATAGGGAATAGTGAAAGGTTCTTGGTTTGCTTGTTTTGTTGCCTCTGCACACAGGCTAATAACCTTTTTATAGCTGCCAAGGGTAGCAACCATAAGTCTTTGGCAATGTTTACTTCCCCTGCAAGTTACTGCTTTGGTCATGGGGTCTCCAATTCCTCCCCTGACTATTTTTAACTGACTTGTGAGCACTGGGAGAAGTACCCGAACTGGCTTCCAAATAAAAAATAGGATGGAGGAGAAATACGGTACGATTTAAAATAGTTCAGGCTTTGGCTGGTGGTATTGCTTCTAATACAGTAGAAGTAGGCGTTGTCTGGAAGTACAGAGTGATCCTTTCTACAAGTGTAGAAATGCCTGAGGGCCTGGGTTTATTCCTGATAGCGCTCAGCACTTGCAACTGGAAACTCTGGTTTTTAAAATAGTTGGGAATGGATGCGATAATGAAGCACCTGTAGGTGTCTGAGTGGTCTTTTGGGTGACAGCCAAACCTCTTTTGATAAGTAAAAATGTCTTCAGGTAACTTAATACTCTGGTTTTTTTTTTATAGAGGGCAGTGTTAAGATAGTTAAAGAATCAAGGTGGAGACCGATTCCCTGTATAGAATTACAGACTGAATGATTTTTTGGTAGTTGAAAAGTATTGTCTTGACCTTTCTGTAGGCATTTTTCAGAGGTTCAACCTTCTAGCTGTGCCGAGCTGTTGGAAAAAACTGTCATTTTAACAGTGATTTATTTCAGTGCCATGATGAGCAACAGAAATTGCCTGGAATAATGTTGCTGAGAACAATGAATTAACCACGTTGGGGAACACGGTAATGTCTGTAAAGGTCATGTTCAGCATCCTGAGAAGTGATCTCACTTCAGGGTGTTTCTTTTCTTCTATAGAAGATGTTGACATGTTTTTGCCTCTCTGTTAGCAATGCAGAGCACAGGTTAGCAAGTCAATATGTTTAATAAATGAAGATTTTATCCTTATTTTATACTTAATGTATTTGAAAAGCTGTGTAAAATCACCAGGCTTGTTTTCCTTCTGCTGTGACTTGAAGGCTATTCTGCAGTGTAACTGTAGACTTATTTTTCCAGATCCAAGTATTTTAGAACATGCTCGACAGGAGAACACTACACGATAGAGGTGAGTGCTTACATTTCTAGATACTTGTGTGGAAAAAGCTGAATTGTAGCATTTTCTGTAATACTCTTTGCAGTTTATGTACATGGAGATATTCTGGGTCATTCCAGTCTGAATTGATGCTGTGCTGGGTGGGAAGATAGTGGTTCTTACAGTGCTTGAGTATGTTAATCTTGCTGCTTGTGTAAGTGCAGGATATTTAGTTCGATTGCAGGCTCAGGAATCTGATTCTGCAACAAGCTAGAATCCAAGGGGGTTTCTTTCTGCTCAGTTGCAATTGTAGCCTACTCTCCTCACTACTGAAGTCCTTTCTTAGCCACTGACTATCACCCCTTTTTGCCAGAGGTAGTGTAAGGTTAATTTGTGTAAGCTGACATTCTCATAATAACCTGATTTACTTTCTCTTGAGTGTTATGGTCTAAAAGCCTCAGACCTTTTGACTTGCTCCCATTACTGAGAACAACATTAATAATGAATTTCTGCTTTGGCTTTCAAGAAAGGGGGCAGCTGTATATGGAGGGGGAAATCTGCTTTAAAGCACAACTTCCAATTGCGAGAGTGTGTGTTCCTGCAGTGGAAAAAGGATGGGGGAAAGAAGGTTCTGTCCTCCCAAATTAACGTGTCCACCCAATGATGGTAATTCATTCTCTGAAAATAGGGGCTTTCATAAGTGGTGTTAATGTCCCCCTGTTATTATTAGAGCAGTGTTTGTATGAGACAGATGAAGTATTGAATCCTATTTGCTGTATGTGTTTAGTAACATTGGTCACTATTATTTCTCTGCAGTTTGAGAACCTGGTGGAGAGCGATGAGGTAGGTACCTGCATCACCATGTGGAATGTGCTGGTACAACCCTTGAAAATGGTTTCAAGATTGGGATCTTATCACTTGATGCTATGTTGTAGGCTTAAATTGCACTTATTTTTTACTTGGGAGTTTTTCTTGATGTAAGAAGGAATATTTAATTTAGTATCTGGGAGAGATGAAGATCTAAGACAAAAGCAAAGTGGTTGCAGGGGAGTATGGGAAGTGACCCTTTCAGGAAGTGAGTGCTATGGATGGTATGAAGGCAAGAAAGGCTGGGGGGAAGACCTGAAGGAGAACCTGCTCCTGGTATAACTCTTGTATACGACTCAGCAGATGCTTCCTGAGATCATGAATGGACTTGGGTTGCTTTGCTCAGGGAAGTTTGAGTGCTCTGCCTTTACAATTAAGGCTTAACTGGCTGAACAGTACTTCAGAAAAATAGAAATTGGCCTTAACTTTACTCTGATAAATTGAACATGGCTCAGTAATTAAGAGTGGGATACACACTGCACTTTAAATACCCTGGTCTGGTTTTAGATGCATGAGGTCTAATTCCATTCCTGAAATACACCCCTGGAATACTTATTTTGAGTTGGAAGTACTTATTTCAGTTAGTCAGTGACTTCAGTTAATTGCATGACATGCAATTAACATAATTCTGAATTAAACCAAGGGATTTTTTTGCCCCCAAACTGTAAAGCCAATATATGGGAAACTATAATTTCATAGTATTATTTTTCTCCATCTTAAATGTAGTTGCTAGGCTTCTTAAACTCAAGGCTCTTTTGTTTTTAACAGGGGGAGAGCCCAGGAAGCAGTCACAGGTAAGACCTGTGAGATTCAGGACCTTTTCCTTCCCTTTATTCTCCCTCAATCCTGTGACTATCAGATTTTTCAGAGGTCCTACTAAAACCCTTTCTGTCTTTTTAGTTGTTGGATGCATGGGGAGAACATGTGCCAAACTAACCTTAATGCTTAATCACATCAGAACAGTTAAGATGATGATGCATCTGTAGGAGACGGTTAAAGCAGCGTGTTGCAAAGTGAAACTTTAGTCCTGTTCCCAGGATGTGCTTTTATAGTGGTGTTAGTGTTACAACTCCACTGACTTTCTTGTGACTGTGCTAATATTGATGTGAGCAGTAAAAACTGCAATATAGCAAAGATAAGTATTATAATGACTTGTAGTCTTGTCTTGAAAATATGCTTTCTATAAAGATACAAAAACTCCTTTGTAAGAGTAAGGAGAGATGGTGATGTCTTGGAAACTGGAGCTTTGGAACTGTGCTCTCTGGAGGAGCAGGCCAAAAGCACAGCTTGTTGAATTGGCAGTGAAGGACCAGTCGAGACTGTATGGGTATGTCTAAGAGCAACCTAGGGTTGGCACGGGTAAATAGTAGACGGAGTCTTTCTGTGTTTCTTCCATGCTTTTAGACCTCTGACTGAGGAAGAAATTGCTGACCTGAAGGAGAGACATTATGACTCCATTGCTGAAAAGCAGAGAGCTGTAGACCTGAAGCTTCAGTCAGAGGTAAGCAGTTAGGATAACTACTATGGTAGAGCTGTTTTTTCTTTTGTAGTTAGTCAGGCATGAACACAAGGAGATTCCATCTGCATGGACAAAACAATTGGGTTTTGTTCATCACTTGATTAGTCTACAGGACAGATTTCTGTGCAGCTAAGTTTGCATCAGGGATTGCTTCTTTTTAAGAGCTCTTTAGCTGAATTAATAGGCTGGTGCTCTGACCCAGATCTGTTAAATTTTAACTTTTTTTTTACTAAAGGCAGAATAGGGAGGGAACATTAAAACTTTTTTGCATCCCACTTTTTCCAGAGCTTTCCTTAAGGAAAAACCACCTTAATTTGTTGTTTAGTGTGTTGCAGCAATTAACAGTGTGATGTGGAATACAACGCAGAAAATGATTTTTAATAATAAAGGAGCAGTGAAATGTGCAACCAGAGGGATCTAAGTCTCTCACTGTGCTGTTCCTAGTAAAATGCAACACGCATTTGCAGCAATTCACTGGCACTGATGTTTAATAGGATAATGTTTAGCTATCTAAACTTCTTGGGATGCTTGGTTGGGGGGAAGCTGTTAGTTAACAAATGTTTTATCAATTTTATTTTACTTTTATTTTCTAGTGGCTCTTATTTTATTGATAGGAAGATAGATAGGTTCTGCTTTTGTTAACCATTACTATTTTGTTCATATACAGTTAGCCTTACAAGAGGAGAAGTTAAGACTAGAAGAGGAGGCTTTATATGCTGCACAACGTGAAGCAGCCAGGGCAGCAAAGCAGAAAAAGCTCTTGGAGGTGAGGGGAAAAAGACCCCAATATATATCAGAGCTTCTGTTCTGTGATTCTATGTATGCAGACTTCCCTAATATCCTTTGCATCTCAGGAAATGTAATGAGGAAATTGCTTTGGCTTGTAATTCCAGTAGAGAAAGAAATCCATGCTTGGAAGGTACAGCTGGCAATGGTCAGAACTGCTGGAAACAGCTTCTGTTGCTGAATACAGGCTTGAAAATGAGATGAATGATTTCTCTCTGTAATTAGCTTAATGGATTTCTTACATTATATGGATGCTCCTGCTTTTAATGCTGAATGATCTGTGGTGATTTTCCTAGTAAAAGAACAAACCCAAACCTGCAGCAAAGAACACTAACTTGTAAAATGTACTTGTGCCCTTAATTGTTCCTTCTCTCTGGGGTTTGCGTTAACCGGAAGATACGCGTTTCTGAGCCATCTGAGTTTACTGCTGACCCTGCCTGGAGCGGGATGTTGGACTAGCTGGCCTCCTGACGTCCCCTCCAACCTGGGTTGTTCCAGCCTTCTGTCATTTGTGTGTGTAGTAGTCAAAGCCCAGTAATGACTTGGCAGTAGTCTTTATTTTCCTATACCTGTGCCTACTTTCAGATGTCTATGGTTTTTGGAGCTTGCTTAAGCAAAACAAAAGCCACATTGTCTTTCCCGCTGTTGTGGAAACGTGCTGTTCTGTATCCTGATAGCACTTCATTACCGATGGGTTTCACACTGTAGTTCAAAGAATTACTTCTCAGGGCGTTTGGTGCCTTTGCCACCTTAAGCTATTAAGGTGTGCTGCCTTGCCCAAATCTCATGTTGCCAAGTGGCTGGTAAAGAATATTTTCCCTATCTGCTTATCTGTTCTGTGCATGGCTGCAGTTGCAGCACACTTAAGGAAATGGTTCGCTCAACATCTGACAGATCTAGCTTCACTTCGAAGGAAACTTGGAATGTTTCAGATTTAGGCTGTCTGAAATCCACCATAGGTATAGGTGAGATCTTGGCTTGTCTGTATTCAAGAGTGAACTGAAAACACTTATTTCCAGACTGATGGTGATGATGGCTTTTTTCATTCGATACTGATGTTGCTAAGTGCAGGTGTCTCTTCACATTTCCTTCTCTCCTCTTCCCACTTGCTATGGGAGGCTTAATTCATTCTGACCTTCTTTTCTGCCTTTTTTAATGCTTTTGTGCTATATGAAGTCATCAGAATTTGATAGGTTTATGGCTTTAACTGGGATTTGTAAGGGTGCAAGAAAAGCTGCTTTTCTTGTCTTTCAGGGTTTTAGTATGCACCTCTTTATTCAGAACCCAAGACAGAATGCATTAGAGAGATAATAATTTCCTCCTCTTGTATAACAAGTAACTGCTTCCCTCCTTTACAAACACCCCCCCCAACCCTGTAAGGATAGTAAAGATTCTGAAGGAAACTTTTCTGTATAGATAGGCATCAAGCATTTAACTTTTCTAAACGAGCTGGAAGTAGTTTTTGAAAAAGTAACTCATCTTTGTTTGTGGGCAGAAGTCTTCTAAAGGAGAAAACTGCTTTTTCAGTGTAAGTACTACATCCCTGTAAAACAACTCTGCTTGCTGATATTGTCCTGCTAAATGTCAGGGCTTGTAACAGCAGTGTTTTAATGCATGCTCATCCTGGAACTTGCAGTGCTAGGTATCTGCCTGTGGGCTGGCCAAATGGACAGATAATTTAGATTGGATATTATGGGAGTATATGAGTCTTAAGTTTCCTGTATCAGGAATTGATTTTTTACAGACTTGTTACTTATGTTGGTGCCAAATTCCCGTGTCTCTTTCCTTGTGTACTTCTCGCCTGTAATCGCAATTATGATATTTCTATGCTTCCAATTTCTTTACTGGTTTCAATCTGCTTATTCTGATGCTTATTTAACTATGTGAGATGAAAAGCATGCCAAGAGATGAAGCTGTCATAGTCCTGGTATTGAAGAGTACTCTAACTGGAGGTAGTTATCTCACGAGACCACCCCGCTAGGACTGATTCTTAGAGGAAGTTCAAGTTGACTTTAGAAGTTTGGATTGCTTTAACCCTGCTTTTCTTTTGCAGGGACAGATCCAATAAGGCTGAGAATAGATTATTTTTTCCAGAAAATGCAGTAGCTAGATCCATCAGACATGCCTATAAAACTAGCTGGTTCATTTTTATCTTGTTTGCCAGAATCAGTGAGCAATTACTGCACCATAAGTAATTCACCTTTAATCACATAGTTGGTGTGTCCAGTTAATGCTCATTTATTTTCAAGGCAGGAAAAAGAACCTTGAGACAACTTCAGTTGTTTAAACCCTTAAGCTTAAGTAGAACCCTACTTCTGTGACATTATTTGTTCTTGCAACTGCAAAATAAATGCTTTTAAGGCTTGGGTCTTGCATCTTTCATTCTGTCCTTGCCTAGGGATACAGTGAAAGCTTTCCACTTGAAGAAGGTAGAGATATTAATAGTTTTGGCCCAGGAAGGCAACAAAGCTTTTATTAATATAAATGAAGCACTTAATGCTGATGGAGCCAACAAGGAGAGGGCACTATACTATGGCTTTGTACAGGCATAGCAGGATGTTTTCCTTCCTGTAAGAGGAAATGTTTCTTTTTAAACAGTAGGCTGACTTCTTGAGCACAGAGCAAATCAAAGCTAACTCAGGTTGTTAGCTGTGTATTGAAAATACTTATGGCATAAGAAAATAAAGGACAGATGGAGTCCTGAATGGGATGGTGCTGACATTTCTAGACAAGCTGATGATTTTTGGTGCATTAAATAAGTGAAAGTGTTGAAAGCTCTATTCACAAAGCTACCTTCTTTTAAAGGCAGAGATTTCTGAGATGAAAACCAATACCACTTGCATGTAATAGTCCCTTCAAGATCATTGAACTTGATTTTTATTTGTATGCAAATTGGTCTTTTCCTGAGCTGTACTTTGCTCCAGGGACCAGAAGGTTCCTTCTACTGTAGCAGTTATGCTTAGTGTAATTGAGTGTATTGCACTGATTGCATTCAGCTCTTTCAACAATGTGCTTCTTTTGATAGCAACGCAGACAGCAAAGGATAGCGCAGAGAGCACACGCTGTAAATAATGGTGAATATCAGAGGTAAGATGAAAAAAATTGAGAACCATGCCTGGTTTTACTCCTCTTACCCAGCTCCCCCTGACAAAAAAAATACTGGTTTTTTCAAACCTTACATATGCAGCATTTTTTTAAGATAGACTTGTATTTAATCCATCAGTTTTCTTAACACCGAGTAGCTGCAGATTGCAGAGGAGTGGGAGCCAGAAATCAGAGGATAGATTGGATTCAGTCTGGTTTTCCCTCTAGTTATTAGACTGCGTGCAAAACTGAACCTACTTCTAATATATGTATTTACAGATGCAGAACTTAGTGGTTTATATTAGAAGTGCTTATGTAAAATCGTGTCTGATACAAAAATATTTCTGTTATTCAGAACCCTGTTTGAGATGCTGCTTCTTCATTAATATTATTCACTTAATTCTCTTCTGTGTTCGGTGTTGGAGGGAACAAACAAAACACTAAAAACCCTGAAAAAATTTACTGTGGGAGGGTATTTGAGTTTAGGGAAAAAACCCAGCCATTTCTGAATGGAGGAGAAGGGGAGTGGGAGGGATTTTCAGCTAGGGAAGTGTAGTTAGAAAAGGAGCTGTGAAAACTGAGCTGTTACGGAATGAGGAGGAACTGGCCAGATTTTAGAAGTAAAGGACTAGAGTAGCAGGATTTGAATTCCTTACTGAAAGGACCTGAAAATTAAGGGGGGGGGTGTGTTGGTTTGTGATAGAAGTTAGTTAATTTTTAACTCAAAATACCACTAGAAATTGAGTGGAAGCTCAGGCTGGGAGAGGATGTGCTGAGTAGGAATGGAAAGGCATTTTGCAGATCAGTTTTTATAAAGATGTTAGTTGAAGGTATGTGCTTTGTAGCAGAGAACTGAGGGGTGTGGGGATTGTGTCCTTCAAGGTTTGTCAAGCTAACAGCCCATGCTTTGTTCTTGCAGCTCTGTGGCAGAGGAAGATCTTGATTCATTCTTAAGAAATACAAAATTCCAGTATGAAGCTTTTCGAAGCAGTAGTAAGTCTTCCTTTTCTTATGCCTGTCTTTAAATGTCAAGTGACTCTGGGGAGCAGAGTTCTACTTTTTCTAGATAAACATTGCTTATGTTTTTCTATATGCATATATAAAATATACATATCTATGTAAAAAAACCTGATTGAAACTTTTCCCTTTCTAATCTGTGATGCTTCAAGTGTGTGAAAAACACAGCATATCCAACTTGTGCTCCAGCCATTCCACTTCTCAAAAGAAAGTTCTGCAAGCAGACAAGTCCTGTGCATGGATTTTATTTTACCAAGGCTTTCCAACCATCTTTGTGGAGGCAACATGAATGCAGTGAACTTTTCTTGTAAAACCTAATTGTATTCAAGATGCAAGTGTGTGTGTAGCTTATTTAATCATCTCTTAGCGAAATTACTAATGGACCATTTTTTCCTAATGAGATGCAAGGGGGGATTTGGCTGCCTATATCGTTTCACTAAATTTAGAGAACAATTTGTTGGACTTAGATCCAGAAGTTTTGATGATAGTATCTGGTAGTCACTGAAAAGTTGGACTGATGGTAGTTTTTGGGAAACGCTACCTAGAGTCTAGGGGTTGGTTTTGGGGGGCAACTGCTTGGTTTTAGTGTGTGGTTGGCTTTTTTATAGGCTTTTTGGCATGTTTTCACAGAAGTCCAGCTTACAGCTTACTACTTCTAACAAGACACTATTGTGAAATAATTGCTTGTAGTATCTTAATGATATTGGCTCTTAAAGCTGCTGTATAATCTATGAAGTGCTTTTTCAAATCTTTCCAAGGTGTAAAGGCCTCAACACAAACTGTTTGAAAGCTCAGGTTTGCATATTGAACTTGAAATTCAATTACACTTATAAATTCAAAATACACTTTTTTAATTTACATAGGACTTTCATCTGATGCTACAGTGCTGACGCCCAACACAGAGAGCAGTTGTGACTTAATGACCAAAACAAAATCAACGAGTGGAAATGATGACAGCACTTCATTAGATTTAGAGTGGGAAGATGAAGAAGGTATTTATTCTGCCACTGTTTTATTGAGATGACAACAGTAACAGTTTTAAACTATGCTGATTATAAACTTGTTCCTTTCAAATGGGAAGGTGACTTAAAACTGAATTGTGATGGAACTTCTGAAGTGTAATAACTAAATTTCTAGGTCAAAGTAATTTGCAAATGGCTTACTTAGGTAAAAACCTGCTTCTGTCAAATATTTCTTTGGATCCTTTGGGAAATGTCTTTTCCTGTGGTTTGTGGAACTGACTTAAACTCCCAGCAAAACTAGTTGTAAGGAAGTGGTGCCCTCTCGTGAGCCAGCAGCAGAAGGCACAGCTTGTTCTAAAATGTGGAAGCTGGTCAAGAGTCTGAAGTAGTTCAGGAAATTGGGTTTAAAGAAACAAATTACTTTTATTGTAACTTCTACTGGAAACTTTGGTCACCGTTCCATGTGAGTATCGCAACTATCCTAATTGCTGCTGCTTGTAACAGATCTGTTCTCTGCAAAAGCTCTTGTCTTTTAAAGTCAATCCAAAATTTGGAGACCTTGACTCTTAAAGCTCACCAAAAAGATGATGGGATTTCTTTTAGCCAATTCACAGCAGACTTTTGAAGAGACTGGATCTTGATGATTAGTGTGTTAAAATGTCTAGTGCTGTTGAGCACTAACATGTCTAATTTAGAAACCTCCTTTGAAAGACCTTACTTTCACAGATATACCCAGAAATAGCTAATCTTTTTTAGCTAGGGTGTAGAAGAGCTGTTCTGGAGTGACTGAAGCTAGGGCAGGATCAGGTATGTTGAAATAAGCTTGACTTCACATTGAGTGATTGGCACCAGTGCAGAAAGTTTTGAGAACTCTGTATTCTGTGCTGTGCTTAAATGGGAAAGATGCGTTGTTTTTTTCAGCTTGAGTTGTCCTCCCACTCTCATTAATGTAGTAGCTTCCTAAATAACTAAGCTATGGAAAAGCCAGCTGTGAGATTCAGCCTTCACCAGGCATACCTGCATGCAAAGTTGCCTTCTTTGTCAATTCTAAATTTCCCCAACAAGGACAATTATACAAGACCCTTAACCAGTCCAGCAATCTGATGTTTGCTATTCAGTGTGACAGCTATAAGAACAATGACTTAAGCTCAAGTATTCATCTAGTTTTGAGGTAACAAAATAGGAAGTGCTAAAAACTGCCTGAAATCCAGAGTGGAAATACTGCATAGCTCCATTTCTGGTTCTGATGGAGCCTGTGCTCTACCAAGGGGAATAATTTTTAAGAGCAATGCATCTCTTCTCCTTAGGAACATGAAATCTGGAGTGGAAGGGGTAAGGTAACCTACGTAAAATTACTTATGCTTCAGAAC
Organism: Megaceryle torquata; assembly: GCA_024611175.1. NCBI lineage: Eukaryota > Metazoa > Chordata > Aves > Coraciiformes > Cerylidae > Megaceryle > Megaceryle torquata. The sequence continues at coordinate 26,693 of JANIJG010024979.1, read as the reverse complement.
ATAACTTGTTCTTGTGGCTGCAAAGGGAGGAATGTGGGCATTTGAAAGAGCTACTAGTCAATACAAGGACTTGGAGGAGTTCTGAGCACGTATGCTGTAGATCTGGCCCAACTTAAGTGTATTAAAATGATCTTCCTGAAGGGGCTGACTGCTTGCTTGGGATAAGAGGCTTAGTTACTGCATGTGCTGGCAGAGTTTCAATCCACCATGAGAGTCCAGTTACTGACCAAATGAGCATCTCGGCTCGAACACAAAGGTCAAGCTATTTCCCTCAGTGATCTCTCTTTCATGAACACATCTTCACTCGCAGGCATGAACAGAATGATTCCGATGCGTGAACGCTCCAAAACAGAGGAAGATATACTCCGAGCAGCACTGAAATTCAATAGCAAGAAGCCAGGAAGTAACCCACCTTCGGCCTCCGATGACTCTAACGGGCTGGAGTGGGAGAACGACTTCGTTAGCGCTGAGATGGATGATAACGGCAACTCGGAATACGCCGGCTTCGTAAATCCCGTGTTAGATCTGTCTGCATCGGATGTCAGGATAACTGATCCTGACCATCAGGAGAGATAGTGCAGCTGCGTGGCCCTGGTTTTATGACCAAATGTTGAAAATTGAAATAGAATGTACAGAACTGATTTGCTCTTTTATACCGTGGTTCCCTTTTTCTTAGGAATTGATCAGCAAGGAATGGGAATGACTTGCTATCTGAATTAATTCAGAACTAAGTGCAATTTTATCTACCTTTGAAACTTTTATGAAAACTGGGATGATTCTATTGTGTATATTTCTGGGTATCTGGATTTAATATAAAATTATCTGCACTAGCTTCCTAGCTTGACATATCTGTATTTTAACCAGCCTTTTTTCTGGGTGGTGTTTCTACTGATTTTGTTCTTAGGATTCATCACTGGCCTAACATCTCAAACACGCTTACATATAATTTATCTAATACTTGAACAGAGAAAAATAACTTGTTTTCTTTCCAGTATGTGCTTTTTGACTTGTTCTTTAGCTATTTAGAGGATGCTGCAAAGCAAATTTCACACATGGCGATTGGCAGTTTTTCCTGGTTGAGCTTACAGTCTTCCTAGCCTTGTGTTGTCATCTTTAATTTTATGACTTTGCTATGTACAGTTAACCTCAATAAACAGCGTAAATCATCAGGTTAGGTAAGAATACCCTCTTGTATAATACACCAGACTTAGTCAGTGTGTGCTAGATAGGAAATTAAGCCTATAAAAATTCTGGAAATATTAACCAGTATCTAGTGGAGAACTGGGAGGACCAAAGTCTTGATTTCCCTGCCCCCTGAACAGACCAACAGCTGTTACTGCATGGTCCTTAAAGTATTTTAAAATAAAGTTCAGCTTGACTGAAGTTTTTATTGAAAAGCAGCATTCTCTGAGCAAAGTAGGGGAGGAATTATTGCTCTGCTGCTGGGCTGGGAAGAACAAGAACCTAAAGACTGAGTTCTTATATCAGCATTTTAAAAAAGTCCAAGTTACAAAACAGCATGTTGAAGTGCTCTAGTTTTCCTGTGCCTCCCAAGAGGGTCAGTGCTGCTGGTATGAACAAATGCAAGGAAGTGTTTGGTTCCTGTGGACCCGGTGTCAGTTAGTATGGTCTCCCCTGCAGCTGAATGTGTTGTGCTCCTTGAGAGAAGGCTTAATGAAGAGAATGCGTGAAACACTTGTAGATCTCAAGCTTTCCCCAAAGTTCTAGTCCAGCCCTTCTACCCTATGGTTAACTTTGTGTAGCTGTTTTGTTTTGCCCTGAAAAAAGGGGGTTGGGGTGTGACTTAGCTACTGTGGAGCTAAAGCAATGCTGTGTGAAGTGGTAGATCTGTGCTGCTGGAAGAACTGAATTTGCTGGTGAAAGTTGTCACTGCTTTAGATCTGAGCCAATATCTGATACTGGGGTCACTTCAGAGTGGTCCTCTGGGTGATAACTTTGACAAAACTACCGCGCACTTGGATTAAAGATGTACAATTATCAATACTAAGGAGCAGAGACCTTGCTTATAACATTCCGTGTCTTTATTTAAATTGTAGCTATGTCATGGAAAATATTTTAATGTAACTATCTGCATTTGCAAAGGCCTGTAATAATAAGCTTTAAAAATTTGTACACATCAAATGTCTCTATTTTTGGTTTGGCATAAGCTACTACAGTGTAACTTCTGAACATTTATTTGTATAATATATTCCTATGGGAACAAAGGCAACTTTCTCAACATGTAAATAACATGTTTTTTACCTGCTGAAATGGTGATGTACCCTGTAGTAGTTGCTACTTTTCCTGACTAGTGAAAAGGAGGTTAACTTGTCCTGCCTGTGCTTTGAGGAGCTAAACTAGCTGATAGTCCTGCTTGTAGAATGAACAAGTGCTTTGAAAGAGCCTGAATCCAGCTGGAGGCTTTTCCTGGGATGGCTTGTTCTGTAGCCGTGGTTAAGAGCATTCTGCCTTTCAGTGCACCACACTGAGCAACTTAAATTATGGTCAATTATTTGTGGAAATATAAGAAATGGAAAGATTATTTACATGTGAAACAACTCCATGGTACTGTAAAATGCATATCTGTAAAATTTAAGTCATTAAAATTTTCAGTTAGCCTTCTGTTTGCCAGTGTTTTCTCCATTATGGCTTTTGTGGCCACTATGTCATAGATTGAGGTGAGCTGCTGTCACCTAGGAAATCATTTCATGTGACTATTTGGGTGCTCTGTTCACAGTTACTTGGTTAAAAGTGATGTTTTAGTATTTGTCTTAGGATTCTCCAGCTGGGAATGCTGGGGCAGCTGAGCCAAGTGAAAAAATTACACCAACTCTTAGCTGCCTCTGGCTGTGTAGTATTTCTCCCAACTGAGTTAGTCTATGGCTAAGGGCAGGGGGAGGTGGCAGTGGAATCTTTCTGGTGAAAAAGTATGTTCTGCTTTGTCTATGCTGAAACAACTCCCTTCTACTGGTTAAATCAACATGGTGATAGGATTCTCCTAGGAGAGGTCTCATGGTCTTTAAGGTGTACTTTGGGATTGATTCTTACCCCGATAGAGTTGCCCAAACATTTAAAAGTGTTTGGGAACTGTTAAATTGCTGGGTTTTGGTGTGTTTTGTATTCTTAAGGAGGTCTTCTGGTTCCTGGAGAAGTGCCTAAGAAATGTTCTGCTCTCAATCTGTGGGCATCTGCAGAGCCCTTTCTGTACAGAAGGAATACAAAGGCCACAGAGATGTGTCACTCTACAGATGAGACAGGACTTTCTGGGGGTAAGTACTGTTTGTAGAGGCTTCTGTTTATATATGGCACTTGGAAATCTGACAGGGGGCTTGTTGCTGGTTCTGCAGATAACAGTCCAGAAAGTGTAGCAATTAATATCCTCAGTACTTGTATTTTGCTCTATTGTGTTTGCAGGTATTGGCCACTCTAAAGAGTAGGAAGACTGAGGTCAAAAGTGCATAAAAGGTGAGTAGCCACAGGTACTGGAAATCTGCAGCCAGTAGCACCGTGTCTGGTATCACTGGGATGCTTGCTCAGCTTCGTTTTAAGCAAAGGGGGTGGCCCTGCAGCAGAAGCATTTGTGCCGAGATGCTGGCTGAGTTGCGCATCTAGGCCAAAGACAGTCTAAGTTAAGTGCCAGGGCCTAGTTCAAAGAGTAGAGAATGTGGGGAAAAGGAATCTTTGCCAAGAGATGAACAGACAAAAGAAATCCTACATAAGCCTGTTGTTTGAGTTTCATTGCCTCTCCTATGACTTTCACTTGGGGTTGTTTGCCTTAGTCTCCGGTTACATTGTGTAATTCTGATGTCCTCCCCTTGGTTATAATTCTGCTTTTCTTTTAATGATTAATGTTGAAATGCCTCCTAATGTTTAGGGCTGATAGATGGATGTAACTCTTAACGTACACTCTGTTATGACTCTTTCCCCTGTGTCTTTCCAGTGAACTAAAATACTAGACAAACTCCCCCCACACAATTGGTAGATGAAAAGCTGAGCCCCCAGCAAAGAAAAACTGACCTGAAACAGGCTAGGGAATACTTAAACCAGAATTGTAAGAGCTTGGGGGTGGAGGTAAAGGTAGGAGACTTGCTGGAAGTATTTTGGTCAAGTCTGATCTTGGAGCAATGCCACTCAGAGTCCAGAATACTGCCAGTGAAAGTTTGTCACCTGGCTTGTCCTGGAAGTAATTCTAGTTGCTGTGAGTGCTGTTAGACTGCAGCTATAGAAGACAGCGAATCCTAACTGAAAAACCAAATGCTTTTACTACAAAATCAGTTGGGATTTTTACATACCATGATCATGAAGACAGCATATTTATTTGAATTTACAATCAAAAGTAGGGAACTTAAAAAAAAAAACCCAAACAAACCAAAACAATTCATTAAAAAAAAAAAAAATTGCTGCAAAGTTAATATAAGCATTAAAGGCTGACAATGTGTTTCTAGGCTGCAAAATTTGGGTTACAGCCTCAGCTTGAAAATACTGTTTGGAACTTCATATCTAAAGCAAGGCACAACAAATGCAGCGAGACATTTGGTCCCTACTTAGCTAACTGATGCTGGGGCTAAACCGCTGGTTTGCACGCTCTGTATCAACGCCCGTTAAATGAACCTTTGGAGCTGGTGGTCGCAGTTCTTCCATCTGCTGCAATGGCGTCAAGTAGCCCTGTTTCCCATGTGTTTGTGGCAAACGGTGGTGCTCAGAGTGCTTATGCCCTGGTGAAGACTGTGGCAGGAGTCTGTTTCTGTTGAATCAAGTATGTTCTAGTTTGTCTATGCTGAAAGCAGCAAGTAAGGAGAGTGATATGCAGGGGTGAGAACCTCAGGAACAGCAGACTGAGATGACAGCCTTGGATTTTGGAAGCTGTGCAGGTTTTGGACGATCAAAATCTGATCCAGGCTATTTCTCCCTGCTAGCAAGACTCATTTTCATCAATCTCTATGGGGTTTTTGCCTTGGGAAGGAAACAAGGAAGAAATAATGCCACTCTCTGGCACAGGCTGCAGCGAGGGCAGGCATCTTTCTTCTAAGAGTGGCACTTCAGACAAGTGTAAGTAAGTCTCAAAGTAATCCACGGACTCCCCTTCTTGCATCTCTGCTAATATCTGGTAATCCCCAAAACAAATGATGCACTTCCACGGCAGGTCGATTTTGTTTAAGTAACCCAGTTCGGTTTGGTCCACGATCAGTTTTGTTTTCTTGCTCATGTTCTTTATCTCAAAACAAAATTCTGAGCTGTTCAGCTTTTGGTAAAACTGCAATGCAAACTGAATCCGAGAAACACGAGTGTCCATTAAGTTATAGCGGCAGAGGTTAGAATCACGGCCAAACTTGGCCATTTCATCTGCCCTCACCTGTTCTCGCTTGCAGAAATTCAAGCAACGAAACATCATCTTGTCTTCTTGGCAAGGGTGGTAAAAGGTCATGTGGAGACAGGTTACAGTTTCTTCAGTTTCAGTCTCTTCAAAAGAGGTCATGATGCAACCAGTCAGAGCTACCAAGACAGACAATGACAGCATGAAATCCTTGTCCTACCCCCCAAGATTGGCTTCAGTGTGGCATTAAAATACCCCTGGCACTATTGTTTAGTGACTGCGTGTAACTTACAGCAAATTGGCTGCCAGTTAATGTAATAAAACCACTGGAGTGAACAAGTGGGAGTTGAGCCTACCTGGCCCCTGACAACCCTCCCTTCCCACTGCTTGGGCAAAGACTGGTTTGGTGAGCACAGCAAAGTGACAGGCTGCTCTGTGCTGAGCTCTTCCCCGTGGAAGAGTGGGGAACTGTGGCAAGGGCTGCACTTCAGAACTCTGAAAACCGCCCCCAACTTGTTCTTTGTGAGCATCTCCCAGGTAGCTTTACCTGTGGAAGAAATGTCACTTAGCAGTGACAGTAAGGGTTACTTTATGGACTGAAAATGGAGCATTAAGTAGCACTGTCTGGGCCTGTGTGCTCTGTTTTACAGGGTAGTCCTTGGACTAGAAAGTATTGGACAAATTACTTTTAAAAATGCACTCTGACTGTAAGTAGTAATATTTCAATATAAATATTTCCATATAAAGTGCTTCTTAGTCAACATTTACCTCTTCTATAAAACAAAATACAGGGTGAAGAAATGATTGATGTGATAGTATGTGAAATGAACACCAAAACTGGAATATCAGCAGGACCCACAGGAGGCACTGTCACCAACTCGGGGTCCTTTACGCTGCCCATTGGAAAATCCCAGCTGTCTGCTGCAGAAATATGTAACTAGGCACTAAAAATAGCAAGTAGCTTTTGTTGGGTTTTGGTTTGGGTGGTTTTTAAGCCGCTCACATGCAGCGCAGAGATGGTTCCCGATGAACTAAATTCTGTTCCAAAGCCTGAGCGACTGCGGTGAAGCCAAATAAAATCTGAGACACCTTAGGAAATGCTGTGATCTGCTCCTCTATATGTGTGCAAGGCCAGTATTTTCCTGCACTGAAACTTCCCTTAAAGGAAGGAAAGGCTTAGAGGTACTTAAAGGAGGAACCAGAGAATGTTCCAGAGCTAGTTCCCAGCTACTCATCACAGAATCATGTGAGCATCCCTTTAACTGGAATGATGTAGTGCAGCTGATTATCATCTTTCTCCTAGGTTGCAGTAAGTTGCCAACATGTCACACACAGATCCTGGGCTTTCTCACCAGCTCTATTCAGTGAACGACACTGAGAAGCAGCTTACAGTTTAATCTGGGGTGTTTTTTATGGGTAGGTGAATCATCACTGCAGTTAAGTAGCCTGACTTGTGGGTTTTTGTAAAGCTAAATTATACCCCTGTACATAAACTCCAAGCACAATGAATGGTGCTGTATCAGTGCATCGCTTTGGCCGAAACCTCAAAATTGCTTCCTCCTTACACCTTTAACACGGTAGCAAGTTCTGGCAGAACTGATTTAGCAGCCTCAGCTTGCTTACTGGAGGAGGCTATGAGAGGGCTTCTTCCAAGCTTAGATGATTAGAGAAATAGAAAATTTCAGAGAGCTCTCAAAGTCCTTGTAAATCAAACCAAGAAATGTCCTCTCTGCTTTTGGCAGAAGGGCTGAGAGATGATGCCCTCATGGGAGGTTATTCCTTTGCTGTCTGTAAGACAAGCTGTGGTCATATCAGTATCCCTCCCTCCCTCCTCTTCCTCATATGCCTCAGCTCTGGGGAGCTGGAAGTGGCTCTGGGAGGAGGACAGACCATTTCTTCCTGTGCTTAGTTCTGCCCTTCACTGTTTTGCACCACTAAGAGGGTAGCAGATGTTGTATGAGGTCAGCTTTGGTTAAAGGGGAAAACCAAGTGATTTTTCTTACTTTGCAGACTGGCCTAGAGAGACAGTTTTCTGCTGGAACAGAAAACTGGGCTGAAGTGGATACCAACTTAAAAGCATGTTCTGCTTCGGTTGATCTCTTCCTTAATGAGTTTCTGAAATGCATCAGGGTTCAGCAAAAACTGGGAATATAAAGAAATGTGTTCTGAGAAATCTGCTGCGTTTACAGTGGTGTATCAGATCAATGTGAAATGTTGTCTTTACTCAACTTTGTGAATTTTACAGATGGCTACATTTATTAAGTAGGGAAGGGGAAGAATGGCTGCCAATTGCTTCAGCAGCACCCACTGAACCTGGATCTCAGCAGCTCCTCACCCACACCGCTATCAATGCATGATCTGCTCATGTGTCACCTCGAGCACCCCCAGCTCAGGGGCCGAGTCCCAGGTTAAAGGTTACTGAGGTTGGACTGAACATACTTTCTTGTAAATACGGAAGGAGTTTCTGTTCACAAGATCGTATTGCATGGGAGAAAGATTTCAGAGAACTCCAATGGGAGAAGGAAACTCTATAGTTAAATGCAACTCTCAGGTAGCCTCTTGCACATCTGTTTTCTGTACTGTAATTTGAGCTAAACAAAGGGTGATTTTACCCTCTCCCAACGTTGCCTCCTTTTCAGTGTGCATTTTTAGAGACAGGAGAAAGACACAGACCATTAAGAATGGGGATGCCTAGCGCCCTTCTTGTTACGGAGGACCATAGGGCTCCATAGGAGCTATAACTCTACCTGCAACTTATTGCTTGGAGAGCTCTACCACCTGGCTTTCTTAAATCACAAGACAAGCGTTCAACCTGTGCCTCAAAATGCCGAATAACATCTGTTTGGTCATTTAACTCGTGTTTTAATTGACCGTGAACTTTGAGGCCGGGCAAGGGTACGCTTTTCAAGCGTGTTACTCAGGCAGCCGCAGCAATCCTTTCTGCCGCCTCGGAACGCCCTGCGGGGGTCAGGGCACTTGCGCCTCAGACCCCGCTCACCCTGGCAGGTCTGTGCCGCCCGCTGGGGCGGGTGAGCCGCAGGCAGCAGTTCCCGGGCACGCGTACTTCTGACGGCTCCGAACGTGGGAGAGCAACCGCGCTGTTCCTAGGAGTACCGCCTCTGCCCGGGAATGTGCCCGGGCTCTTACCCGCCCGTGGCCACACCTGATTCCCCCAGCGAGCAGGGCTCCGTGCCTGTCGTCCGTTCCCCCCCCCCGCCCCGAGCCAACCGCTCCGCAGCGGTACGGCGAGGGCAGGAGCTCCGGAACTCCCTCGCACCGTCGGAACCCGCTGAAGGCATCGCGGTCTCTCCTGTGCGCGGCCCGGCCTCCCCCTCACCTGCGGGCGGGAGAGCCCCCCGCCTCCGGCCGCCTTCCGTCCAGCGGAACCTTCCCCCTCAGGCGCCTGACCGGCTGGTCTGGGTGGGGCCTGCTCCGGCCGCCAACGTCCCCGACGGCTCCAACAGCGCTTCACCGCCCGGTACGTCCGCGTCGGCGAGCGGAGAGGCGGAGAACGGCCGCTGAGGGCCCCTCGGCCGCCGGCTGGGCCCTCCCTGTGGGGGCTGGCTGGGAGGGGAGGCGGGAGCAGCGCGCCGCGGAAAGGGCGGGAAGGGCAGCGGCCGCCTCGCAGCGGCAACCGGAGTTGTTAATCCCAAAGGTAAAGCGAGCTCTCCTTTTATTATCGTGAATGAACCGGAAAAAATAAAGTAAAATAAAAATAATTAGATTTTATGCGGATATCGAAAAATCTCCCGGCCATAACTTACTCAAACCAGCAGTCACGGCGCTGTTGAGGCCAAGATCTAGAGTTTGCAGGCTGGTGTTTCAGACACAATAATTTAAGTTTTAGCCCCGAATTAGCACTTGGAAGAGTAAAACACTTCGGTAAGCATTGGATTATAAGCATGACAGTTGACTGCTGATGATTTTAAATGGAGGATTTTCAAATATTCAGTTACTAACTTTAAGCAAGAGTGGCTGGGCTTTGTTGCATTGCCTTTGGGAAAAGCCCTAATCTTTCCTTGGCTGATGAGCTAAGATGAGCTGGAAACTCTCCCTTTTACTAGAAATCCTAAGGCAGCCCTGCCATCTGGTAGGAAAAAAATGAGCAATTCTCTCTCATCCAGCTGCTTCACTTTCCACTTTCTTATTAAGTGAGATTATTCCTGAGCACAGAATAAGGGGTGGAGTGCAGAAAAAACTGAGTCTTCTTGGTCTGAATCCTCGATACTCGATGTCCTCCCTTCCCAGTGCTTGGGCAGTGTTGTGACTTGCGAGGTGTTGTGCCTCGAGAGCTACTGTAGGTTTGATGGATTTGGCACCAGTGGTGCAGTACTGTGTTGGTTCATACAAACTATTTTTTCATTTGTGGGTTCCTTTTATTTATTCAACAAACAGCCAAAATACTTGTGTGTTGATAAGTTCCTTTGTATTTCTTGTAGAGCAGCTTTTATCTGTACACAGGCTAATAAATCTCCTGTGTACAGCCTGCTCCCCTTACAGCAGCTAAAAAGCTGTGTTTTGCAAGAAGTCACATTGAAAAGAGAAGGAAAAAAGATTCTTCCAAGTTTCTCCCTTAGCAGAATGCCTTGTCTGCAGCAGGATGGGCTGGGCATGTGCTGCTCATAGAAAAGTGCTTCTGGAAAGCTAGGGTTGTGCAACCCTGGTATTTATTGCATCTCTTGATGGTTGTAATTCCTGTCAGCCCTTTGGTTCTGGTAACAGTCTGCTTCCTAGTTTGCAAAAGAGCACTTCTATTTTGATACTTGTATTTACTGAGGTATGTAGGTATCCTTCCTTTTTTTCTTCCCCTCACTTTGTAACCTCTTGTTAGCTACATATTCCTTAATAGTTTATGCTTTAAATATAGCTCTGGGTGTTTCCTACAGGAGAGGACAGGAACTGGATTTACAGCTCTTCTCTTCCGTATCTAACAGGTTGAAATGCTGCCAGCTTCAGGAAGATGCCTCCTGGTTTGCCCCATATGGAAAAAAAAAATAAATCAGGAACTGAAACTTGAGGTTTTTTTTAGGTGATTTTTCTGCTAATACGGTTTGTGGTTCACTCGAGTGCATTAAAAAATGAAACTGCAAATACATGTGGAAAACTTTGTAGGGCTGAACTGCACTGTGTGGTGAGCAAGCTTCTGGGACTTGGGCCAGGGGAGCAGATGGCAACATTAACCTCCTAACTCTTGCTGCTGTCTCGTTTTGCGTTGTCTGCACAACTCCTTCCTCGCCTGGGGTTGTGATTTTCCCCAGACATGCCACCTTTTCCCGAGTGGGAATCTACTCTGGCATCCCTGGAGTTAGCCGATGGAATATGGGTGTGATGGAAGTTTGAGCCTTCCCGCTCCGGACTGCAAAGCTGTGGCACACGGCATTCCCTGGGATTACACGGACAGTGTGGAATAACATGAAAATAAAGGTGGAACAGAACTGTGCTGTCCTTTCAAGTTGCCTTCCAGCTGGCTGGTTTTCAGACACCTGTATTCGTTGTCTTTCCAGTCCCTAGAGAGGAGGAAGGCCTAGGAAGAGTAATGCTTGTCACTTTAAGCGAATGTTTTCTGCCCAGTGTGGCTTCTCTGTGTAATTATCAGTGGCACTTTATGGATGCTAGCCCTTTGGCCTAATTGAGTGCTTGCAATGTGCAGGCTGAAGGACTGAGGTGGGTTTGGCTTGGCTACCGTGGTGCACTGTTTTTCTAACAACTGATTTGTAAGGCTTCGAATAACTGCAGAGCCTAAACAGGCAAATCTGGAAAATGGAGGAGTACTCGGAACTCTTACGTTGCTTTTGGTTGTGATCAGCTTTGAAAATAGGAGAGTCAGCAAAGGCAAATATGTTTCCTTTATTTTTCTGGGAAGCTGATGATCAGAAGAGTTATAGAAAGTGTATTGTGGGTTAGAGAGTGGAAGGACTGTTCTTGGTAACTGTGATCCGGCTAATTCTTTCTGAGTCACTCAGTGTGAAACCTTCCTTCCTGAGCTTCCTGACCGTGGTTTAACATGCCAGAGGAAACCTTACCAGAACATCCCTGGGGTTTTTTTGAGTGCTCTGGCACACGGTGCAGCTGGCGTGGCTGTTAATGGTCTGTCTGTCGGGTCGCAAGTTGGGAATACTGTGATGTTTCTTGGAAACTCAGGAATCGCGTCCTTTACAGTTTTGTCTCTCCTACTGTGTACAAGCCATTCTGAGGATGTATGAGGCAACATAGGAGACCAGCAGTGGTCTGGACCAATCTGAAACTTTCTCTTTCCGCTATTTAAATTAACATCCTTATCCTCACAGATCAAGAGCGAGTCTGGCCTGATTTCAGTGGTGCTGAGCTTTCACCACAGTTCTGTCCTTCCCTCCCAAGGCCAGGTTTTACACGTGCTTTTCAAAACTGCTGATGTGGCGCTTCGGTTTGCCAGCTGTGTGACAGGACGGATGCAGGTGCAGAGGGTGACTGCAGTTCGAAGTGTTGTGTAAGTATGATTTCTCTGGGTTTCTGGTGACCCTTTTGGTGGTTACCGGCTTTCCCACTTGCTTGCCAGTGGCGTAACTGGGTGAATTCTGAAGCAGATGCTGGGACCCAGCAAGACATCATACGTCAGATTCGCATTGGAAATGCCTGCAGTGGATTTGAATGCGTTGGGGTTTGGTTTTAAGGCAGATATGTAGCGATGCTGTTTCCTGCCGGCTTGGCCTGCGGGCACAAGGGGACATGAGCCGTGCGCATGTGTTTTGGTGTCAGGAGCGTGGAGGCTGTGAAGTGCAGCCTCTGTAGCAAGGTTAGCAGAAAGCCTGTGAGGAGTGTGATAGGTGAGCGAGGTGCCCTCTCCATGTGCCCCTTGGCTCGTGCACCCCTGCAGGCACAGCTCCCAAGGGATGTGTTCACTGGTTTTCCCTCCTTTAAATGCCTCGTTCATTGCTTGTGACAGGCACCTATCTCGTGGGCCTGGGTGTGCTGGGTGGCAGGAGTCACGCTGCCGTTGTACCTCCCCTGTCCCAGGGCTTGCTTTCCTGGGGTGGCACAGCGGTGACCTGAAATCCTTCCCTCGTTCAGGGATGTTACAGAGACACAGAGGAGGAGGCTGGTGGGAGCTATTGCTGCTTTAGAGCCATAAAATCCAGGCTGGTGACGGTGTTTGCTTGTGCTTAGGCAGTGCTACGTTAAATAATATGCACTGCCTGCACCTGTAACAAGCCTGTTGTGTTCACATGCTAACCTGTGCCCTCTGGCTGCTCCTCCTCTCAGCTTCACAGCCGGTTTCTTGATCCAAACTAGCTCAGCAGCGTTGAGGGTACTAGGGTGGGAGCCAGTAGGTGGCAATGTGTGACCAGACATGGTGAGGTACCACTTGAGTGGTTTGGTGGTTTGTGGGACTTTTTTTTTGTGGTTTGTGGCGGTTTTTTGTGTGTGTGTGGCTGTTTGTTGGTTTGGTGTTTTTTTGGTTGGTTGGTTGGTTTTAAGACAGAACCTTCATTTTGATATTGCACAAGCTGTTGTGGTAGTTCTAAGTTGATGGTAATAATGGCAGCGGTAACTTCCAAGAGTTGTTTGGAACCGGTGTCACAGAGAACACATAGCTAGGACCTACAGCTAGGCTCTGCAGTGAGTTCTGGTTACCGTACAGCAACCAAGTGCCTCGTGTTCAAACACAAAAGAAATAAGCCCTTCTCAAAGACACGTGTATTGCAAAGATAAAGCAAAACACTCTGCTGGATCTCAGTGAGAGAGGGGGGAGAGGTGCATGGGGAGGAGGTGCGTTCACTGAACTTTTAGATCCTGGTGCCAAAAACAGCTCCTCTGCAGGCAGAGAGGAGGTCTCCCAAAGGAAGGAGAGAGAGCACTCTATGTTTATTTACTACTTTGCTCCTTGTTTGAGCAGGAAAAAGAACTCTGATTTCCTGTCTCATGTGACCTGAATAAACTGATGAGGAAGCTCACCTTGGCTACTGAAGAGAGCTCTTTCTTACAGGATGGGCTTTGTTTATGCCACTCTCCACGTTCTCGATTTTCTTTCTACATCACGGGCTGCACTTGCTCCTCCTTCTGGACCCCTCTGGCTTCTCCCCTTTGCTTCTTTCTTGCCTGTCTGCTAGCTCAGTTTCTCTTCCACCTTCCTGCCCCTCTTGCTCTCTTGTTCTTCCCTCTTGCCTAATTGTTTTTCCTCCACCCTCTGTCACTTCTTCCACCTTTTGTTTTTAATCTGGGGCCCTTCTCCCCCTGTCAGTATTTTCTCCCTTTCATCCATCCCACTGCCATTATTTCCACTTTCTGTGGAAAGAGGCGGAGATGTTTCTTGTGACTTGGAGCCCCTTCTTTTTGACAGCTGTATCTTTGGAGTAAGGTTCATGCAGCTTGGTGGGAGAGAAGTTCCCATAATTCCAGCTTTCATGGGCCAGGAAGCAGAGAAAAAAAAAAGGAAGGTTCAATGCCATAGAGCAGGTGCTTGCTTCTTGCTCAAAATTAGATCACCTTTAAGCTGTGGTGTGGAAAAGAAATTGTCAGTCCTTCCCTGTTGGCCTTTTTTTTTTTTTTTTTTAAGTTGGAACAAAGCCTGGAGTCCTAAGTGTCTTGGGAAATAATTTCTGCAACTTAAAAACATGTTGGGGATGAGTAGTCTGTGCACAGCTGCTGATCGGAACTGTGCTCACAGGATTCCCCTGTGTGTTCTACTAACAGAAAGCTGCGGGGGTTTTGGTGGTGAGCCCTACTGGAGTTCTCTTTGTTTACCAATAACCGTGAGTCCAGCTTTCAGTTATTTTGTTGTCATCTCCCATCTTTGTATGGGGAGGTGATTTACCAGTTGAAGTTTTGCTCCCCTCACTGCAGTTCTAGCTGGCGTAGACATCTCCCTGCATTTGTTATTTTGTGGAACTTCTCTCCAACGAGAGAGAGAGGGGGCATGCCAGCAAACGGAAGCTTCATCTTTCACATTGCATTTGAGGATCCGAACAAGAGAAGGCTTGAACTGGTGTATGAGAACTGTCAAATAAAGGTTTATCAACCTTTATCACTGTTCAACAGCAAAGGCATCACAATACATAGTTTGGCTTGTGGCAAGTACTTTAAATACTGTATTGGGAATTGATAAGGTTATAACAGTGATAAAATCTATTTGCTGTTTTGTCTTGCTCTGAAGCAAACCTGTTGGAGTGTAAAGCCTGTGGCAATTGATAGAGGCTCCAGTGAAATGGTTTGGCTGAAAGCAGAAGCTTCACGTCTTCAGCGTGCTTTTGCATAGCCCCCAAAACACCATCTCTGTACTTCTTTGCATTCGCCACAGGAGGGACAATGTAGTCTTGTCTCCCTGGAATAGAGTAGCAATTCTAAATGTGTTGGATTGTCAGCATTTGGATGAGATACTCTTTTGATAGCAAGGAGCTTAAATATTGCCTTCACCAGGCCCGTAGGACTGAGAACCAGACTCGGTCGGTCTGGTCTGACACCATTTCGATGGAGATAATTTTGTGTGTACAATGCAGACTGAACAGAACTGACATTTCCAGCTCCCTTCAAAAGCAGCGATTGAACAAATAAATTTATTTTGAAGAGTTAAAGATAAGCACTAAAATAAACTGCATTTGCTAAAACATAGTAGGTCCAGCAAATACAGCTTTTCCTTTTTTTATCATTCCCCCGCCTTGAATTGGTGTAGATGTTAAGCTGTTAAAGATTCCGTGTTCTGTGCGGTGTGGCAATAAAAACTCCATTCCATTATCTCAGTTTATAGTGTTTAAGGGCATCCAGCTGTGAGAGATGCAGCCTGCCTTGAAAATACGTGACCCTTTTCATTTTTCTTTAAAGATAGATGTGATCATGTCCTGACCTACTGTACCTGGGATGTGTCTATGTTGTGCAGCTTACTGTCACTCCTCACATGTAGGCTTTAATTGAATCAGTTCAGTATGGCTCTTGCTTTCTAACTGGCAGCTTAAAAATAAGCAACCAAAAAACAGACCTGAAATAAATGTGAACCTTGCTGAAAGAGCTGTGAGCCTTTCACAGGTGGAGATCTAAGGTGGAATGGAGGCAGAAAGAGAATACAGGAGGGAGACACATTTCAGTACTGTCACTTTGGCATCTTCTGTGTCACTGCGGGTTACACTGGCCGTTGCCCTTGCCGACTGAGCTATTGTAACCCTCTGTATTTCAGATGCTGTGCTGGTCTGAGAGAGAGAGGGGATTTGCCCCAGGAAGCAGGTGCCTGGTTCATCTTTACCTTTTATTGCCTTGGTAACTCTGCCCTTGGAGCAGGTGCTGTCTGATGAAGTTTAGAAAGAAGGCATTTGTGTTACCGTAGGCTCTGGTTGTAAAGTGGCGTTGCGAGGTGGTGAAGGCAGCCGTGTATCTCTGCCCTCTTGTGCAGCCCCTTGCTTTGGGACTTGGGAGGGTCTGTCTCTGTCAGAAGCTCTTGGTGATGGAAACAGTAGGATTTCACAGTGCAGGGAGCATTGGTTTATGGCTCTCTGTAGAGTCTCACAAGGGAACACTGTTCAATAGGCTTCAAAGTGATTCAGCCATGGCATAACCGTGGCTGTGGCCACATGTAATATAGCCTGTAGCTCTTTAAAGAGGATTAGCCTTAGATCAGGGACAGCATTCATTGCTGGATTTCATGTAAAGTAGAATATGCTAATGAAATGGAAATGTCTACAGCAAACATTGCATAATATTGTAAACCTCAAAACTGAGCATTGTGTCCTGAGATCTCTGCTGGAAGTCAAACTTTCTTATTCTGTTAGTTACTTGGAGAAAACCTGAAGTTTGTAGTATCACCACAAGCTCTCGATAATAAATTTTTGCAGTTTTACAAGCAAAGTTAAAAAGACAACAGCAAGCATTTGAAGATAACTTTTCAAATCCTGATGTATGCTTTAATGATATCATAGCTCTCCAGTAGAGACAAAAATCTACCACATCTTAAAATGCCTTCATTTGGGTTTTCTGCAGCAGGCATAGGCTTGGTTTGATCCTGTGCTCTCTCCCCATCTGCCCCTCCGTGGCCTTAAACACCATGTTTGGGCTTAAAAGAGTTTCGGCATCAGTCCTGCAGAGACGCAATATTTCCGACAGACATTTCTGAGCCACTTCATCTGTTTAAAGTACTTTCTGTCTGTACATCAGCCTCAGTTGGCAGTCCAGTAGGGCGTGATTTGGCTCTTCTATTTCAGTTTTATACCAGTCTTATGAATGCTTGAAGTGTAATAGTGTATGTATGTTGTATATATGTAATGTGTACGTATGTAATGCTCCCAAACTTCAAGGGGACCTGCAATTCAAACTGTCTGACTTGAGATGTTGTGAAGGATTTTATTTGCAGAAGGTCATTAACATCTCTCAGAAAGCTGTTTTAGTGGGAGCACTCATTCTTGCTGCATTAATGTGCCGTATGTAGTTTATTAAGCACAGAATCGTCGTTGTTTTTCATGCTGTGTTTGTAAACCTGGAAAGGAAATTTGTTTCCCTGATAGGAAGCTGACTCAGTGCCTGAACTTGAAAACTTTGCCTGTGGGAGCTTTTCGACCTGCTATGGGTGCTTTCCTCCTCGCCCAAGTGGGCAGGCCCTCGTGTGAGGCTCTGACTCCCCAGCCCAGTGACGCGTATTCGTGGCCTGGGGTGTGATGCCCACGCAGCACATTCAGCCAAATGCTAGTTAGAAATCGCCGATTGACATTATATATTGTATATTACCTATTTTGTACCCTGACTGGCCATTTTGCTTTTGTGTACTTAGCAGTGATGGCTTGAAGTGCCTCATGCCAGTCGGCTGGGGAATAAAAGTCCAAAGAAAACCTTTGGGAAGAAGATCCCTCTGTCTCTGTTTCCAAAACGTGTGCTTTCATTACTTAGTAGGTTTTTTTTTCTCTCCACACAGCTCCATATCTTAGGATTTTGTTGTTCTGGGATTTATTATGGCAGTGGATAGGTTTGGGTTTTTTATTTTGCCATTTGGAAGGGTTTTTTTTTCTGTAGACGTGGAGGGTGGCGATACATATTCATGAAAGAGAAGTCTTTCCATCCCCTGCTCACATTGACAAAGACTTAGCTGTTTCACACAGCAAGCTGACTGGAATTGTGTGGGGCCTGCCTTGACCAGATTAGAGCAAACAGCGAGCTTATTCCTCCAGTCATCAGGCCTCCCCTTCCTAACAATTTCCCCAATTGTCATTTTGACAAGGCTGTCATTAGGTGATGGCTTCTTTTGGCCATTTTCAGATAAAGATAATTTCCTTAACTTCCATTTTATTTGACAACAAGTAGTTTGGGAGAGAAAGGAAGTGCTTCAGTAGTTTATGGATTAAGGGTTTGTCACTTCAAAGGCATCTTTGATCTAAAAATATGTGCTGTACCAAATTCATTATGTCTTTTTTCTTTTTCTTTTTCTTTTTTTTTTTTAAAGAACTTTTAAATTTATTGATCTGCTCCTCAATTATTCCCTTTTTTTGCATCCCCTGGTAGTACACGAGATGGCAATGGTGAGGGGAAAGCCATGACCAGGGCAAAACAACAGGTGCTTTTGTTCGGCACCGAGTGCCGGCTCTGTCACAGATCTGCTGGTAGCCAGAGGTCCTGCCTGTGGGATGGGATGGGATGGTGTAGAGATAGGTTAAAAACTGGGAGACAGAGAATATGTTTCATAAGGAATGGCTTACTGCAGCTTTACTGAAGCTCTGGTTTGTGCTGGTGCTGTGCTAAGAAACCCCAAACCTCATCCTAACGAACCAACCCAGAAAAGCTCTTTTCTTGGTCCATTTTCAGCTTCAGTGCGCTTCCACGAAGGGCTGAGCTCCGCTTTGGAGCAGACAGGTGCTGCAGCCAGTGGGTGGGCTGCTCACCCCACCCCATCCACCCGAGGAGGCGCACTCGGAGTTGGACTTGATGATCCTTATGGGTCCCTTCCAACTCAAGATATTCTGTGATTCTGAAGTGCAGTTCTGCAGGGGTAGAGTTCCTCTTTGGGTGCACGGTTCTCACTGCTGCTGGGAGAGCGGGATGCGGTGCAGGTTTGAATACAGATCAAGAGCTGAGCTTTTGCAACGCCTGCCTTAGTGGTGTCAGGCACCGGGCTTCACTTTGACCCCTCCTCTGCTTTGTAGGGCTGACAAAACTCTGTTCTTCACTCTAGTGCAAATCCATGGTGGTAGCCCATTACCCTAGCCTTACACAGGCTTAGCTGGGGCTGGGATTTGTTCGGTATTAATATTAATATCTGTTCTACCTAATTACTTCAGCTTTCTCTGTCATGTTACCTCCGTATTATAGCCAGCCGGCAAACCACCTCCTTGCTGCTGGAGGCTGTTCTTGATCCCATTTCTAAACAGAAGCACTTCTGCTTCAGCTCTGGCTGGGGGAGCTGTGCAGAGGCCGGCTTTTTTTTTTTTTTTCCCTTTTGCCTGCTAATTGGCTGAGACCACCAGAATTTGGAGGACACAGATGTCACTGATAGTTTGCCTAGGGAGCACATTCATGCCCATCTGTTGCAGTCTAGAAGGCTGTTCATATATCCACAAGGCCTTCATTTAATTCTTGTCAGAAAGTAATGTAAATCCAGTTTACCTCAGAGGTCACAGCCAAGATTTATGCCAATGAGCCCCCTGCAATTTACACACACTGTAGTTGTATAGGATGAAAAGAAAGCCTTTCATGTTGGTGCATATTAACAAGAAAGCTTGCCTTAGGAGAGGCTTTTTGATTGAGGTTCTTCCTTATTTTAATACAACCAATGCCAGTTGGTATATCCAGCTTTACCAAAAGAAAATATCTAATCTTAGAGCCAGAAAAATAAGTGAAATAAATAAGTAAATAAATAAATACAGCCCCAAGCAAATCGTTGGGTATTTTGCTGTTGTTGCTGTTTTTAAACCATCTTTTCTCTTTCATGTGGCAAAGCCTCTGTGTACCGAAAAGAAAGGTAAAACACAAGCATGTGTGCATTGAAATAGTCAGGAAGCTGAATTTGCATTCTGTGGAAGATGCTCTTAATCACTGAAACCTAAACCTTTGCTAAATTATCTTAAGCATGTTTTCTTTTTCTGTTTGTTTGTTGGTTTGCTGTGTTTTCGTGTTGCCTTTTTTTTTTTTTTTGTTGCTGTTGTTTGGTTTCTGTTTGTTTCTTTTGGTTTTGTGTTTGCTTGGGGTTTCATTTGGTTTGGTTTTGGTTGTTTGTTTATTTGTTTTCCCACTTATGCCGCCAAATCTGAAATGAAAGTTGAGCCTGTAATTTTTGACACATGTAGTGGGAAGGACTGCAGAAGGCTTGTGTGCAAATCCGCAGGAGGGAGAGCAGCTGAGGGTGCCATGTGTGATGTGCATGCTCCCTGTTACCTGCTGAAAGGAAAAATACCAGCCTCAACGTTCAATCAATCTTCTAGGGACAAGCTTGTGCGGTTTTTTTCAGTGTCCCTACCTAAAGCAAGGGGAGACAAAATATTACAGTATGGAGTGAAGGTGAGACCGTAACTCAGTCAGTTGTGGGAGCGGGTGCAGCTAGTCTGCCTCTGTGTCATGATTTCACCCCTGACTTCCTTATTTACTGGGAGACTACACCAGCTTAAAAAGCTTCCTCAAAAAATTAGTGTAGCTTCCTTGACCTTAGAGAAGCTACGTGTAGATAGGCCATTGTACACCATGAGCTGCTGTGCACAGTCTTCGTGTTGATTAGAACAAGGCAACTGGATTTCACAGAGTCGAAGGCGAGGACTCCTACCCCGGCACGCAGGAAAAATGCTGTCCCACCCCATGGTGTTGGCAGGGCCAAAGTCTGCAGAAAGGCCTGCTGAATTAGAGCAGAGGGAAAAATTGGAAGTGCACACGCTGCAGATGTTTGAAATGAAAAATAGCTGTTAAAAAAAGAACCCCTCTGGAGTACTTTGGTTATTAAAATTGCCTGTAAGAGCAGGCAGGGAAAAGTAGCACGCAAAGATGGATCAGGCTGTGCCAACAGGATCGCAAGGGGGTTTCAAAGTTGGCCACTTCTGCTTCTTTAGGCCCAGTGTAGGTTGAAGGTGTGCCTTTCACTTATACCGGCTCCACTGGGAGGGATCCTTCTCCCTTTTCCTCTTTCCTTTTCCCTCTTTTGTCCACTCAGTGGATTTTACCTTGGCAAATGCTTTTGAATGATATAGGCATGAAAATCAGTATCATTTGCATGGTATCGTAATGACCGGAGTGGTTTGGGATTAGGAGGGAGGAGAGCGAGGCATCAAAATGAAAACAGGGCTCAGATTCTTAAGTTCCAGTGTAGCACTTAAAATAATTAAAATGTTTATTTGAAAGTCAAAACGGCCTCAGTCATAAATAACTATCCATTCTTCGATTGATTGTGTCGAGTCCGAGCCGAGAGCTCTGGGAATAAGGTTTATTTGCTCCCTGTTGGGATTAATCCATAAATGTAGTCTCCACATGGAACTCATCAGGTCTTTGCTTCCTCTTCATTAGTCTCCCTGGAACTGGAGGGTAGCCTGAATACGATGGAAATTAGGATAATATATTTTCAGAGAGAAAAGGTCTGGTGATCTCTAATTTGTATTTCAGGACCGTAATGCAGTGGAAAATTTCCCAAATGATGTTGTTTGAGGAACCAATGCTTGTTACGTTTGCCGAGTTTGAAATTCGAATGTGGCAGTTAGATCTTTTTCTTAAAGCCTCCAGAGCTAATTGAGGTCTTAAACTAGCTAGATTGACTCCCGGGCTTCCTTCTATCAGCAGCAGAACTTAAAATTCCTTTCTCTTGACAGATCTTTTGGCCTTCTAGCCCAGGGGCTCTGAAATGTCACAGTATGGCCCATTTCTTATTAAAGAGATCATTTCACTGCAGCCCACCCAATTCCTCCCTCCCTCCTTCCCTCGTGTTCCAAACCCCAGCTTTGATTAGGGGGCAACCAGAAAAATCCACCTTCTCATCCTCTGAGACCTCTGCAATTTTCTTTTCATCATATTTGACTCAAGAAATTACTTTAATCCAGAAATGGCACAGATCTTCTGTTCATTATTTCTATTTTAAAGTGTCTGACAGTTACATCAACCATTTAAAAACATTCTTTGCCTAACGCTGGAGTAAAGGAGCCTTCCTGTCACCAAAAAAATGCTCAAGTCCTCAGTCTCGTGCAAAATTGGGTTTGTTCTGTGTTTTGACAGCTGTAGCTACAGCATTTGTTAGTGCCTCCTTAGAAAGCATTTTTTTCTAGACAGTTTTGCAGCATATCAAGCTGCAATTTTGATCACTTCAAAACTGAAGTCTCCTTAAAGTTCTGTTTGTTAGGATTTAATGGTACTTTAGGAAAGCTAATTAGTAAGCATTGAGAGGGTTCAAAAGGCCTCCAGAAGTTTTTGCTGGTTCTGCTGTTTGGCTTTAGTCTCAGATCTTGCATTTGCCCCAGGTCCGTAAGCTGCGTGCTTGGTTATTTTCACGTCCCAGCTGTCGCTCAATGCTACAGCTGTCACAAAACACAACTTACAAAGTGGCATCTGCATAAAGGATGCTGCTATCGTTTAAGGCTCTTTGGTGCATTTTAAGCTGATTTTATGATGCGAGTCATTGCCCCTAGTGATGGGTCTGGAAAGGCTGTCTTGCTTCAGAGTGCTAATGTACAGTTTATGGCACTTTTCTGTGTGGATCCAGCACTTTGTTACTGCTGCTGTTGTAAATCGTTATTTATAATTCTAAGTGTCCTTGCTGTTTTTTTCAGAAAAAAATGTACTTGAAGAAAAACTTTGCGCTTGCAGACGTTCATCTATGACTGCTATAGATCTGGCAGTTTCACGGTGACTTAAATCTCTGCACTCCTAGGAAGCCAAGTGCTGTACTTGTACGCTAATTTAAGCTTCTCCGCTAAGCCCCATCAGTTCTTAGTGAGACTGGCAGTCTGGGTGGCTCTCAGGAGCCCCTCCTGCTTCCAGTAAAGACCCAGCCTTTCCACAAGCTGGGTTTCAAAGACTAATCTCAGGCTGTGGACTTCAACTTGGATAAGTTGGAGCACATCTGCAAGCTCCCTTGGATGCTCCTAGTGCCATGTTATTTTTTGCAAAGACAAGCATCTCGGCACTCGTTTGCTTTAGTGCATCTTCAGAGAAAATTCTCTTTATGGACGTACCTTTGCCACGGGTGTGAGGTGGCAGAGGCAGGCTTTCTGCCACACGTCTCTGGCTGCTCTTTAAGCAGCTTCCTGCGCTCCGTCGCACTGATGTTTGCAGCGGGTCTGAGGTTACTAGAGAGGACTCCCTAGAAAATGAGATTTTTGAGAAATCAATTACACAAAGGAATGGAGTCCGGGCCAGATGGCAGGGATGCTTCATCCCAACCTGGGAGGTACTCCTGGGACGGCTGCACGCTCCTTCCCACAGGGCTGGGTAATCAGATAAATCAATTAGCAGATGTCAGTGCAGTTAACAGAGCAAGCAAGACGAGCATAGGTGTGGTACTGTGATTAGAGCAGAGGGGGCTGCTTTTCTGTTCCCCATGGATAGCCAGACGCTTGACCAGCTTTTCTAGACCTGGCAGGACAGGAGGAGAGGACTATTTTTCCCAAGAGCCTGCTTTCTGAGTGTTGTCACCAGGTTCAGATGTCTGTCCTTGCTGACCTGGAGGTGCTTAGGGAGAAGGCACCTATGTGAACTAGGATGTGGACTAGAACCTTGTGCCGTGGGCAGATCCCATCAGTGTGGTGGCCTTTTTGTAGAATGAGCTTGGTCACTGACCAGGATAGTCCAGCCCCGTCTCCTGGGTGGACAGCAGACCTAAGAACTGGCTTCTCTTGCTTGTCCACCCTGCTCTCCAGAGCCTGTACTCCTGCCCTCAGTCTCCCTTTTATGGCTACTTTTACAATGTCTTCTTTCCCTGACATTTGTCTGCAGAGTCAGTCACAGCCCTGCGGACTAGCTCCTGCCTCCAGGCTCTTTGCTGATGAATCCCACCTTTTGCCCTGCTCCACCTGCCCCTCCACGGCAGGCTCTCTGATCCTCTCTACTTTCGCATGAGTGCATCTCTTTTTGCCCTCTGCTTTTCAGTCTGGCAGCTTGTTCTTACATGGTGCCGTTGAGAAGACAGGCTCTCTGCCACTCGCTCCGGGATCCAGCGATCCCAGAGCTGCAACAGAAAGGAAGAAAACCAGTCTGGAAATTTATCTGCTAAAACACAGGTTGTTTCTAGTCAGCAAACTGAGCCTGTATGTGTGTTCCTCTGCACTCCCCTTCCTCCTTCACAGCCTCACTGTTTCCCCAGTTTTAGAAATGTTTTCACAGAGACTGTTTGTGACTACGTTGTTTCAAAGTATGGAAGTAGTTTTCTAAAGTGAGACCCTCACCAAGTTGATGGAAAACTTCCCCCAGAGTATGTCTTTCCTGCTTCATTTCTGAAAGCTGCTCGACTGATTTGGCAGATGCTGATCCAGAGACCCGGGATGGAAACTGGAGGCGGGGCCTGTTTCTGCGTTGCCATTGCTAACGTCCTAAGCACCCGAAGGACTCGCAGTGGCAAAGTTACAGCAGGCCAGACAGCCGGGTGAATGAGCAGAGAGCTGGCCTGGGGTAGAAGCGCTCCAAGCAGGTGGTGCCTTGCTGAGGACTTCCCCTAGAGTTGCTGTAGTAACTGGAAAGGGGTTGGTGTTGGTACCCTGCACATCATGTGCGAGTTGTTCTACAGCCTATCCAGAGCCCACGCCTGGCCGCTACCAGCCGGTCTGGCCGGGGCTCTGAGCAACCAGTTGCAGATGTCCCTGCTCCCTGCAGGGGCTTTGAACCAGATGAGCTTTAAAGGTCCCTTCCAAACCCAACCAGTGTATGATTCTGTGATCTCCTCACACCAAAACCAGGACAGGGGGTCTCCTCCAAAGGCCGTTTTCACTCTACTACCTCAACCAAACTGTGGTAGTACAGGCTGTTGTGTGGCAGGAGTGGGGCTAGGGTGAGAGGAGATGAGAGAGCCATGTGCTTCCATGCCCCAGGGTAAAAGAGATGGCCCAGTGGTCTGGCAAACTCAGGCAGCATCCTGCAGGAGGTCAGAGCGTGCCCGGCTCTGCCACTCAGTCCAGCCTAACAGTGTGTGACAGCCTGAGCCTCCCAGGTTCAAAGGGCTTCGGCACAGCCTGGCTGGTCACTTTCCTGCTTGGGGTTTCACGTCTCCATTGAAGAGCCCGTCCTTTCTCCCTGGCACCTCGGAGAAGTTCGCCTCGCGCAGTTTGTCAGCGAGACCCTGCAGTAATTTCACGCACTCCTCTAATAAAGTCCTCCGAGGCTGTCATGTATTTTCATGTATTTCCCCTATTATTTCTCCCTGCTTGAGCCTTTCAGATAATTGATGATACTTTAGTTAATCATTTTCCTCCTCCTTTGTTCGCCAGGTACCTCAGCCTTGAAGGGATCCTTTTCATTTAGAATCCGTGTCTTCTCTTAAGTAATTGATCACCGTGCACCCGGGGACACCCAATTCACAGCCGAGTGGGATCAGCCTTCATGAATAATCAAAACACCGTGGCCGTGCTGCTGCAGGAGTGTGAGCAAGCTCTGGACGCGCTCCTGTCGGCAAAGGCTGACACGGGCGAGGAAGATGAGCGAGAATACCGGCGGTGCCAAGGTGAGGTCCCCAGGAGAGGTGGCAGGACCACGGCAGCAGCCGCTGGTCTTCAGCCCTGCCCTATTTTTCTTCTACTGGCAGATGAGTGTCAAGAGATGCCTGGATTTCGAGGCCATGAATGGGATGCAGGCAGGGAAAGAAGTCCACTTTGTTGCAGTGAATTGCTGTCAGTTCTAATTTTAGGCTTCAGTAAACATGAGGCTGTAAGGAACAGTTTAGTTTGGGGAGAACAATGCCCAAAAGTTTGCTGATGCACATAAATTTCAGTTATTAAAAAAAAAAAAAAAAAGCAAGCAGAAAAAGGATGCAACTTCTGAATAAAGGCACATATTTCCTCTCCTTTCATAGGAACTGGGGGAGGGCCTTTTCTGTTTGTCAGCTTCTCCCAATATAGTAAAGAGCTCATTGCCTGAATCTTTATCTTGTAAAATCTGTGTGACCTCTATAAGTGGTGTCCAAAGAAAAAAACGACTTGCAATATCCTTCTTGAAAGGAAAATCCATGCCTGCTAATGGCTGGAATAAATAGCCAGGGAAGGAAGCGGTATTTAGGGAGAGCTGTAATAAGAGGGTTCGTCGTTTGTTTTAATGCTGGCATTACCTGCTGGAAACCAGCATTTATTTTGGTATTGCTGCGGTGCTTTGGGAGTGCCCTGCAAAAAAATACATTATTTCTTCATTCCAGGAGAAACCCAGTTCCCATCGATTGTGAAAGGGTGTAACACGCTGGGTTCGGTTTTCTCTGGGCTCAGACTTTCAGAGGGCTGTGTAATAACTTAATCACCACAGCTTTTTAATTTGTGAAATAAAAGCCACATTTGAAGTGTGACCTTGTTTGAATGACACATTTTCAGCAAGAGGGTGGGGAGGGTACGTACTTCTTTCTGCCATGCACGAAAAGAACTTCAGCAAGTACAGAAGAATATAGTAAAGGAAGAAGGTGAGCTTTCTGGGGAGAAAAACAAAGGCGTTAGCAAAGAACCATGAACAGTCTATGTATGTGGAGGTTTGCCTTCGCGTGACACATCTGCAGCGCTCTCCGTTTTCCAGTTTAGTGTTAATAACGTTTAGTTTTGCTTTGCATGAGTGACTCTGCCGTACCGTTAATTTGATCTTTTAAATCCTTTGTTTGTCTCGGAGCGCAGAGCCGTTGAGAATATGTTTTTCCAACCATCCTTGTTCTTGCTGGGAGGTCAGCTGCCTTTTTCTGAAGCACCTAAGTCTGTTTGTGGTGGGGGTTTCTGGCGTATAGGTTTCTGTTATGGATACTGGAAGATTTTTCTCTTTTTCTTTTTGGTTTTCGACAAAGGGTACTTTGTTTCCTCATCACAAATTCTTTTAAGTTTTATTATGGCTCCTTAGAATAGACTCTTGAGCTCCTAATCAGGTAGCGCTTTTTCCCCCTCATCCTCCTCCCTCCTTTTCTCTGATTAAATACCACAAAGTATGAGAAATAATCAGTTTAGTTCCAGATAAGGTAAATCAGTGCCCTTATAATCACTCGATTAGACATGGTCCTTCAGGTAAACCGCTTCAGGAAATGGGCGATCAGAGCCTGAAGTGATGCTCGGGCTTTTCGGAGGACCGTGTTCCCATCAGCTGAAAGAAAAATACCCAGCAGCGGGGCGGTGACAGCGACATTAATAACTGCTGGGGCTCTCTGCCCGGCAAAGGCAGGGCCTCGCAGGTCGGCGGCTCTCGGCTTCGGGGGGACCCTCCCAGCGGTCTCCTCCCAGGGAGAGGGGGTTTCTTCACCCCCCTCTCCTCCCAGGGCTGCCTTTGTTCGCCCCGGCTTTCTCAGACCGGGCGCAGGAGGAAC
>JANIJG010024978.1:10343-23547 GCA_024611175.1 Megaceryle torquata | reverse complement strand
CTGGACCCTGCACTGCTGGGCCCCCTGCTCTGGGTGACCCTGCTGGGTGGAGCAGGGGGGTGGCACCAGAGCATCTCATCTAAGAGGCAGTCAGTTAGGGTAGTACTTTGTGGTATGATTTAAAGCTGTGCTAGAACACCCTAGTTTCTCACAGTAGGGGCAGCAGACATCTAAGGACCAATAGGTTTGTGGTGTTCAGCCTCGGAAGCTTAAAGGAGAAGCTGAGTTGTTTTTTGCTAGCTAGGCTATGTGTGTTGAAATGCTCACTGAATCACCGATTTATTTTTGTCAAGAAAATAGAGTTTTGAAGACTAAGAAGATATTAAGTTGTACAGGGAATCATAACATTTGAAGACGGCGTTCCATCATTCTCTTAAAAAATCCATAGGTTGATGGGAGATTATTGAAAAACACCATTATACTTCTAACCCCAGCCCAAGGCTGTCTTGTCTTTTTAGCCTGGGGGCTCATCAGAGCAGAGAGCATCTACTAGCTGAATTTATGTAGTCCCTGGTGTAACACAGCCTAAGGTTTTGATAATTACCTGAGTTTTACCATAATGAAACTAATGAATGACTCCAACAGCCACAGGAGTTTTGTCTGTGAGGGTGGAAGTTGCAGCAAAGGTTTCTGAGCTATTTACTTGTTGGGAAGGTCAACTGCAGGTGACATCAGGGACCAACTTGTATATAACTATAAGCTTAAACTTTACAATTTCTCTACAGCAAATTTCACACTACCAAGTGGCTTTCAAGACAGGTTAAAAAAAAAGAGTAATTTTTATCGTTGTGGAACAAAAGCACTAAAGCACCTTGTGATTGTAATATAGAGAAAAGATGCTATTGAGTGACACATCTGTCTCCAAGGTCTGGAAAGGAAATACAATGTGCTTTTAGTTACCTAGTGCTCACTTCAGGCGTTCAATCTAAACAGTCATTTTAGAGTTTTACAGAAGACAATACAAAATACTGTGCAATCATGGACAACAGCTTCTGATGACAAAGAGCAAATAGGCAGGGAATTCTTTCAGTTTAACAACACAGATAAAAGGATATCTTTGTATTTCCAAATAATACTCAAGGCTCGGGTGCTGTAGACAAAAATAATGCAGTAGTGCTTCTCTCTGATGCACTTTTACTTCTGGAGTTAGTTCACCGACATTGATTCACTGCTAGTGCTTATTCTCTATCAGCTTCACACACCCTTTTTTTTGTATGAGATCAGAGCAGAATAAAAAAATAATATGAAGACTATGAGGGGGAAAAAAAGGAAGGGTATTTATGAGACCAGAGTTGAAATTGCCTCCTTGCTCCAATTAGTCCTTTAAGAACAAGAAAGCTGAATTCTTTCCTGCCTAGTTTCCATTGTCTGTCACATTTAATGACTTTTTTCCAAAACAAATAAACACACTGGTTACCTTGAAATTCTAATTGAGTATTGTGCATAGTGGCTGGGGAAGAAGAGAAAGTAGAAGGAAGGGGAAAAAAGTACCTGGACCTCCAATGTAACAGGCAACTATAGCTTCCAACGTATTTATTTATATACATTTCCCAACGGCTTCTGTGGAAATGCTCTCGAAGCATAAATTTTGACACCCAAGACTGAGAAAGTTTATACCAGCAAAGGTGGCTCCTCCAGGCAACACGCACTGCCCGATGTGAAGTTCTGAGCAATATGAAGGACCCCAGTGCTGTTGGAGCTGATACAAAGCGCACTGGCATCACTGGGGCTCCTTCCATTGACTTCAGTGAGCCTTTGATAGGACTTTTGTATGTCAATGAGCTGGGAGACAGCAGCCTCAGACTGATATTCATTATTCAAATGCTACAGGGGATGTAGAACCCAGGACAAAAGTTGGTGTATTACTTCTGATGCTATGCCAGAATTTGAAAAACACTGCTAGATAATCCTAAAAGCAGCTCCCTAGGGAGTTTCCTATCTACCTGCTTAGCACACTGAGACTGACATGAATAAATTATTGGGAACATTCTTTTAAATATAGATTTCATTTACTTTCCTTAGGAAGCCAATTGGAATGGAAAGTGTCCGATACCTCTTGAGTTGAACTCCACAACTTACAACGGGATCAACAGAATGAAATACAAGAGGACCATCTAGGCAATCACAGAGAGCAGCACAGGGAGAGAGATTGCTAAATAAAGGCAAATCAAATATAAAAAATAAGGTTTGGTGTGGGTTTTAGTAGTATATTCATTTTTCAGGTTGTACAGTGACTCTTTATTGACAGATCAAAGGCCATGGAAGTCAACAGAAGAAGTCTCCAAGGAGCCTCATTCGATTTCTGATGCCAGGTGTACGTCAGCTATTTCATTTCATGGATATCCTCAGTGTAAGAAACTGCTGAGACTGGGGTGAGTGTGAGCAGCAGCTCACAACACCCACCACTGTTCCCTCAGCCAGGCTCTCGGATGTAGGAGAAGGCATCTTTCAGAAGTGCAAAGCAAGAGAAGACAAGCGTCCATTGACCACGTTGGTAGAAAGACTAAGATGCCACAGAACTGGGTAAAGAATGAGAGAAATTTGCAAAATATCTATATCTATATTTATAGAAATATAAATCCTAAAAGGAAATGCACTACAGGAGTGTAACCACACGGCCAGAGCACAAGGGGACTGCAGCCATCTGATTTTACAGTGGCCTTTCCTCACACCAACATTACCATCCTGCTCATAAAGAGCACTACTCTCCTGCTTCTTTGACCTCCTACGGAAAAGAGCAAAGACAGACCTGAAATTTACCTTGAGCTGGGCACAATATAACCCTGGTACTAACTGGGAATTTTGGCCAAGTATCCCTGTAGACGAGAGACACAAAGAATTACAACGTTTTCCCTTCAGCTTTTCCTGTCTCTTCCTCCTCTAAATGCCAACATTTTCTAGGTTCCTTCCCCTTTTTTATTCTTCACAAAACCACTTTCAGTCCTGCATAATTTTCCAGGCAAATTGCACACTTGTCAGATCACCTGATTAAGAGCCCGCTACTCATTACTATAAAAACCAACATGCTCCCTGAATCATTAAAAAGCAGATTGGTCAGTAATAATAATCAGTTTTCTGCTAATAAATACAGCTCGGGATGCCTAATTCTGTGTCCTACTCAAATACCAACGATGAAGAATTCAACTTTTAGAAAGTACATTACTGGATGTAATATTAGTGCATTGGTCTTGGTAAGGAGCATTACTACTGTCTTCAAAGGGCAGTCAGTTCATGTATTAATTATTTCACTCGAAGACTGCATTGATTTCTTGAAAATCTCTTCATGAATAAAAGCTATTTGAATATTGTATATGGTTAAACCCTCTCAATCAACTTGAATACAAAGAAAGACCCAAGTTGTACTTGAATTTGAGAGCCAGCATCAGAAATGGAAGAACATTTAAATGAGTTCAGTGCATTATTCATCACCGTGAGCCCGTGTGATAAACACCCGCGGGGACACAGAGCAATCCTGACCACCTCCTTGCTGGCCAGGAGGAAACAGCTACAACAGAGAAAGTGTAGGTCGCAGGACAAGGCTGCAGAGGCATATTACACAGCAGCAGGAGAGATTTTGGGAACTTCTCATAGAAAATAGCAGAGAAAGACTCATCAGGAGAGGTAGGATGGGTAGGTAGGGTAGGGTTCATCATCTACGGTTGCCATGCACGGTTGATGGTCTCAACAGTGCAGGACTGGGTATTGAAACCTGCTGCTCTGCTTGCAGCAGTGTTCCTGAGGAAGCTGTTTCATGTTCTCATTTCGGGGACTTGAACACTGCAATGACCTCAGTAGTGAAGTTCAGGACTCTGGGGAATGCTATCTACCAGAGCAATACAGCAACTGAAGAGACTCCACTTGCACCCATGAAACTGCTGCTCTGCTCACCACAGCTCTGCCCCACCAACACCTTCCACCTTGGCAAAGCATGGTAGCAAGGCCCTCACTCATGTCCATGATCCAGAAAGTTCCTCATGGGAAGGAAGCACCCAGAGAGGCCTTCAGCTGCTTAGAAACATCCTTTACAGGTGCCTGTTGCTCCCCAGAACCCCCCTTTAAGTGCATTTCCTTTACTGGTCCGCCCATCTCTGGTTTGTCTATAGTCTGAAAGTCTTTAGAAGATATTCAGTCCCTAGAGGTGGATACCATGGCCCTGGGAGAGCTTTTCCAGTGCTATGTGGAGAGCTACTCACAGCACTGAATCATAGAATCATTAAGGTTGCAAACAACCTTCAAGATCGAGTCCAACCATCTACTAAATTTTATCAGGACTGCTAAACCATGTCCCGAAGTGCCACATCCAGATGTTCTTTAAACGCCTCCAGGGATGGTGATTCCAGCCCCTCCCTGGGCAGCCTGTTCCAAGGCCTCACCACTCTCTCAGTAAAAAAAAAAAATTCCTACTATCCAACCTAAACCTGCCCCGGTGCCACTTAAGCCCTTTTCCTCTCATCCTATCACTGCTTACCTGGGAGAAGAGACCAACACCCACCTCAACTGCTGCAGAGCTGAAGACAGGAGCTCAAGGCTAAGCCCCATTCTGCAACCTCTGCCTAATCTCTGTTTGCTTCCAAGACAGGCTGTTCTCCCAGTGCTGCAAACTGGGGCTAAATGCATGACAGTGAGCAGCACAAGGACCTTATCTCACAACTGACATTGTAAGTGGCATTAGTAAGTGGGGGCAAAGACCTACTCATAGGAACCAAGCAAACCAGTATTTGTAGCTGCTGCTACACCTTCAGTCCTCTTAATTTTACTGACTTAAAAACATGGGAGTGCTGTGATTTATAATTTGAAGCGTTTATAATGAGCCATTCTGAAAATCTGTGCTTTATGGGAGTCTTAAAATAGCAAAATCCAAAACAGATACCGAATTAATTAGTTACAGAATTTAATCAGGGAGCAGAAAGATTGACAAAAATTCTCCCATCATTAACCAACGCAGCAAAACTCTTTGTAGTTCTGATGCTGAGTATTTTTAACAGACCTTCCTAAGCAAGTTATATCAGTGAGTTAATTTCCCATTACTTTAATAAGCCCGAGTAACGGATACGTGAGAATATTTGTACTGTCTAACAAATCTCATGTTAGAATTCCTTACCTATTTGGACTGGTTGCGTCCTAAATAAAACCCAGATCTGATTTTTTCATTAAACAAGAACTACTGGACATTAATCTTTCCACTGCTTTCAACCTCTGTGTTTTCTTAGATGATAATTTTATCCTCCAGGCACCATCCTCCTGCCGTTATGCAAGGAAAGCTCCAAACCCCATAAAGATGTCTCCAAGGCAAGAGCTGCACCACCCTCTCCCACCTTTCTGATAATCTTCTATTTGCACAACAACATTTACAAAGAAATCCGTCTATAACCATTTCTGATGACACTCAACAAGGGTCAAGAGAATTTCACATGCTGGGAATAAAGAACTTCATGCTACTAGAGGTTCAACTGAAAGTACCTGCAGTTCAGGAGTGCTACCAACAATTATTCTGTAGGACAAGCGTGCACGGTGAAAATCCTTTGGAAAGGAAAGAGGCCAGGAAATCTGTCATTTTACAAGGATAATCTTAGCAGTTCATAAAGGAGTTCTCAAAAATGGGAACTAACATCTACTGAACAAAGTGATAAGGTACGATTATTGAAATGCTACCAAATTGTAATTGCTCCTTATTGCCATAATGAAGATTGTTCCTTCCAAAGAAAAAGTTCTCCTTTTGATTTGAAAGATTTCAAATGTTTTGCTCCCTCAATCCTATTGGGAGTCCTTAACTCAGAGGTTAAAGAAGTTAAAG
This sequence comes from Megaceryle torquata, assembly GCA_024611175.1. Classification (NCBI taxonomy): domain Eukaryota; kingdom Metazoa; phylum Chordata; class Aves; order Coraciiformes; family Cerylidae; genus Megaceryle; species Megaceryle torquata. The sequence continues at coordinate 17,753 of JANIJG010024978.1, read as the reverse complement.
GGAGAAGGAAGAAAACAGAGCACACGGGGAAGAGGACACTACAGTGGGGATTCAGTGTGATGACCCCAGAGATACAGTTTGAAATAGCAACATGGAATTCTGTCTGGGCTTGTAAACTGAGTAAAAACACAGAAAGGAAAACCAAACCAACAAAAATCAACCTCTTACTACTAAAACACACCGTTAAAAGCAAACGCTCCTATGAGAAATTTAACATTCGAAGCAGTGATTTGTTTGTCCCAGCCCAATTCATTAGATCTGAGCAAGTGCCAGAGTTAAGAATATAAATTTCAAGAGTGTTCTTGGTCGGTGATAGGTGCTGCCTAATGGCAGGAAGTCATTTCCTTGCTCAGAAGAAGCTCCTGGTTTCCGTGTGATTTAAAATGCCACCAGAAATAAAGGAATTATCAAGGCTTGGCCTTGATGTACGAGCCTATTTAAATCCCTGGGGTGAGACACTAAGGACTACTCTTCCAAAACAGCCTGAGCAGGATCATTAAGCAGTGCAATAATAGCTTGGAATTGGTTCCTGCAGTATAAGGATGAAGCTGTAGTGGGTGTGCTGGAAAGAGCTGCTCAATTACAGGCAGCTGAATAGAAAGGCTAAATAGGACACGGGATCCAGCAAACACTGCAAGGTGCTGCAAGGCTGCGGGTGGAACCCAACGCTCCTCCTTACAGATTCAGGTCAGGATGAAAATCAGGGGACTTGACGGGTGTGGAAGGAATTTGGCCTCCTTGGGGCAGAAGTAGTCCTTCTGCAGCTGACAGCCCAACTCATCTTTCCAAAGCCAAGGATCCTGTGGTCCATGACTGTTCTGTACCTCTGGAAATGAAGTCACCTGCAGCTTTGGAGGGTCAAGAAACATGGTGGGGTTTGTTTTGCTTTGTCTGGGTTTTGTCTATTTGTTCTTACCTCCATGAAAATATAAAGGAGGACATTCTTGTTTGTCTGGGAGGACAAACACTATACCCTAAAACTGCTTTGTGCCCTGGAGAAGCCACTGCTTACTGGGTGCTTGTGTGTACAGAAGCTGAGCAGGAAAAGGCAGGGTGGTGACATCGCTGTTCCAAAGACACCAGACACTAGTGCCAAGCTACTCCAGAGGACTTGAAAACTGACATAAATTATTTAACCACAGACAGAGAAAAAAGGCTCTAAGCCCAGGCAACCAGTGACAGGACGAGAGGGCACAGCCTGAAGCTGCACCAGGAGAGGGTCAGGTTGGATATCAGGAAGCACTTCCTCATGGAAGGGGTGATCAGACACTGGAATGGACTGCCCGGGGAGGTGGTGAAGTTGCCAGCCCCAATGGTGTTTAAGGAAAGATTGGATGTAGTCCTTAGTGACAAGGTCTAGCTGATGTCATGGTATTGGGTCATAGGCTGGACATGATGATCTTGGAGGTCTATTCCAACCTCTGTAATTCTGTGAAGACTATCTGATCTCCAGCTGGTTTGCTGCAACATTTTGCCATTTATTTTGCCCCTTTCTTGAGATTTCTGGTAAAATTCACAGTGTAAACCACAGTAAACTCAGCTCTGTCCTATTTCATCACATCTCCCATGATTTTCTTCCAACAGCATCTCCTTGGACTCGGTCCTATGCGGCGGGCACTAATTGCTCATTTGTCATTAAGAAGCTTCCCTGTACAAAACCTGAAAGCCAGGGCCCCCATCTTACGTACACACGCACGGACCTGTTATTTTATCACACGCACTGTGGTAACACAACTGCCCAGGTAAGGAGAGGTGAGCAAGTAGATAAAGTTTTCCAGAGACTAGACTTGAATTTAAGCAAGAGTATCTAATATTAGGAGAGAAAAAAATCTAAAAAGAACCACAACTGGCCACCTGAATGCAACACTTGTTGGTCAAATTGCTGCTCACTCTGTGTCTGGTCTCAGATGTATCCTCTGATTTGCTCTGCTCTCTCACTGGGAGCTGAAACCTTTTACTAAAAGCCTGATAAATAACCAAAAGTAAATATCATGCTTTTGCTTTGCACTTTTGGCTCATTTGGACTCCCAGTGATAAAGCTGCAAGGCCTTGTGACAAACTCTCCCTTCAACCCCACTGTAGATAGTGAAGAACTTGGGATGGTCTTGACCCATCTCCTCCCTTTTGTCTCCTAATACACGGGACCTGCTGAATACTTTTTAAGAGAGAGCTCTTCTGATAGGTCTTTCTCTTCTTGAACAATTACTACATAATAAACTATTTTATCGGGTTTGCTTACATACTGTATTTCTGAAAACAAAACAATAAATGGCTGTAAAGCCAATAAAATGTACTAGGCTAGTGTTTTATTACAAACAAGCCAATACCATACACTGCAGCATATTTTTCAGCTCAATGCACCAGGATTCTTATTGTCCAGGTGAACGTTCCTGGCTGTAAATCGCAGCACTATAGCTCTTTCTCAGCGAGCTCTAAAACTTCTTTAGGTTGATGTGCCTTAAAACACTCCCAGTCCTTGGACGAATTTATGGGGAGGATAAAGCTTGGTGGGTTTATGCCAAGGCATTTTTAACTTTGCTAGCTACCCTGGAAGCACTTTGAGATGCTGCGTCGGGAGCGCAGATTGCACAGTTCAGCCGTGGAAGTTCTTCAGCACCCCAGGTAGACCTTGGAGACACAGCCCTGGGCTGGCCACAGCAAGCTGGGGTGGGCAGCAGTGGATCCAGCTAATGGACTATTTACTAACTTTGTGTGATGGTTCCCAAAGCAGGAACTCTGCACATCTTTCTGGCAATTTATCATATTTACTGCAGCTATGATTAAGACTAATATTGCATAAAAAGAAAAAAGCCTTCAGGAAACCTCTTCAGTACGGTTCCTCTAGCATTTCCTATTTGTTTTCTTCAGTCATCACTCCCTGTCCCAGAACCAAACCTCTTTGGCAAAGACCTCTCAGAGCAGCTATGCTGCATATTTAGCTGGAGAGCTTCTAACATGGAACTATAGGGTCACAGTCCTTTATGCCAACCAATTTGTCAAAACCAACTTCTTCACAAGGAGAGGGGTTCACTTAAGGCTGGTGGTCGGGGGCCTGAGACTCAGCTGAGTTCAATTCTGCAAACCAAAATATAAGAATACAACCAAAACCAGGATTTCTTAGGATGCTTTTGTTGGTGAACCCAGTGCCTGCGCCTGTGAAATGGGCAGAAGAATAATAATATGCACACATACAAGACAGAGTGCATCCATTAATTACAGCCGTTTGCCTTCCTGACTGTTGAATAAAGTGGTTGATTTTTGATGATTTTACACAGTATTAATGCAGAAGGTTTTTTTTTTCCACTGAGGCAGTCTCCAGCTCTCTGCAGTACACGCAAAGTGGCAGTAGATTATGGGAATACATTTCCTTAGCGACTGTCGGAATAATTTCATGCCCAGGAGAAAGCAGTTTTCCTAATACACCTTCAATCTTGTCAGCAGCACTTTGAGCCAGCAAGACTTGCCCGTCAGTCTCTGACAAGCGCAGTAGGGCAAGAAGAAGTTTAAAACAATCCTTTCCCAAACTCTGTGTCACATTCTCTCCTGTTGTGATAAAGACCAGCTCCTTCTCCTTGGCTGTTTGCTACAACAGCTGATCATCCCCAGATAAGGAATTCTACGTATTTTTTTCTGACAACCGTCACTCAAAATAACCAGTGACTAAAACCAACGTTGAGCACAGAAGCCAAAAGTACTTCAAGGCTGGGGATGACCTCTGAGACCAGATACTAATACGATTTAAGTCAATATTATTATCTACACAGGAGGCATTTTTATTCCTCTTGCACCCTGCTTCCCAATGTCTAAGGGCTACTTTGCTTAGCACGTGGCCAACCCAACCTGTGCAGTCCTTGGTGTTCAGTTCCAGCTGCCACAGCATGTGGCACATGTTAGAAATACACAGATGGGCTCTAGAAAATGGGTCGCACGTTTACAAAAAGAAAGTTCTGTTAAAATACTTCTGGTATTAAATTTAGGCAATCATTTTCCTGGGTTTTTTTTTTTTTTTCTGAATCTCACCTTTCATTTCAGCTTCCTGTTGGAAAAGGCTTAAGATCAAATACTGCTTGATCCTATTATAGGGAAATCCATCATAAGCTTGCAAGTGATCTCCATGGAGTGCAATTAAGACGACATAAATATGATAATAAAGTTGTTACATCACATCTTTCTTGTTTGATACAGGGCAGACTTACTTCACTCATCTATTTATATGCTTTGATGTATATGTTGATGAAGGAAGAGGCATTTATCCCCTGCCTTGGCCCATACAGCAGGAATAGCTCCCCTGCCTTTCCTGTGTGCTCCCATCAGCCACCCTATAGGTGACCTCCATAAACACCACTCTTGTTGACACATCCTGAAAGCCAGCAAGGTTTCTGAGGGAAACCCATTTCAGAGCCCTTAATTCCCTTAATCTGGGAAATCAGTCCGACTCCCCTTTGGCAAAAACTCCTGTTTCAGTGTGAGATGATGCCGTGGACCCTCAGACAGGGCAACCCCAGGCCAGCTGAGGACTCTATGGCTTGACATCAGGATCTCTGCTTTGATCAAGTGGCCAGCAGAGAACTAGCTCAAGTCTTGGGATGCTTGTGGCATTTGCTGTCACTGGAAAAGCCCTGCTTGACTGACGCTGGTGACACTGATGGAAATGCAGCCCTGCAGTGGGAAGATCCTCCCTGCTTGGCTCTTTACAAAACTTCAAGTGAAGCGCACACAGCTCTGCAAAGGAGGAGAGAAATCCTCAAGGGTAAAAATGTCACTAAAGTCAACTTAAATCACACAAGTGATAACTCCACTGGGAGAACAGCAGACATCAGTCATCAGAGCGCTTGCTTAATATCCCCTGTTTTGGAATATTTCTACTGTCAGTCATTTTGTTCATCTGCTGGGCAGCCAGGAGGATGAAGAGAATTACTCTTAGCAGGCTGAAGCTACGGACCATTGGAAACAGTTTCTAACAAGAGCACTCAACAAGCACCTGAGACTGATGATTCATCATTTTCCTCATTTTTTATAGGTACCTGGTTAAAGGTGGCAGCTTACCAGCCCTGCCAACAACACCCCTCCCTCCCTCTCAGAGGCACGGCACGCAGAGGGCAGGTCTGCACAGCAGCCTTTTGCTTGCCCCTCTCCTCACACTGAGGAGAGACATGCTCAGTGACCAGCCTCCTTGGATCATGGGCCATCTTCCCCCATTGGTTATGGGGAAAAAAGCTGGAAAAGCTTTTTCTGGGTGCAATGAGTAGTGCTAAACTTTTATGATGCCCTGTCATGAAATACGTAGCAAAGTAGCTGTAAAAGGGGACAGTGCCATGAACGCCTTTTTAAGCATGGGAAACTGAGGCTGAGAGCAATAAAATGGGCTGCACAAGGTTAAAAGAAAAAAAGAGTTGCAAAGCCAGAAATAACCCCCAAATCTCCTGAGCTCAAACCTTTGTTGGCAAGGCTGACTGTTTAGATTAGTGCTTGATAAAAAGACTGTAAAGGTTTTCCCGTGGCATCTGCGCTGCAGCCTTTTTGCCCTTCAGTCTCCTGAGATGTTGCCCCTAAAATCATCTTGCCTCAGTGCTCCCTGCACAGCAAGTTCCCCTTGGAGCCCTTCCACTGTTACCTGCTTAATGTTACCTACATTGAACACTGTATTCTTGTCTTTATATAGGAAACTGTTCATAACCTTCAGCACGGCCAATATATATGGCATCCTGCAGCGACTCTGGTGCCAAACTGATGCACAGGCACCACCTTTTCTTTCCCACATCCCAGGGATTCCTTCTTCTTAACCTATGGGGAGAGACCTCAATAAAATTCCAGCAAAATCCACTTGATCTTCCTTTAAAATTTGCTCTAGTATCTCTACCACAATGGTTAGCAAGTCTAGTCTCGATCTTAGGTTCACAAGAGAAATTCTGCTAAAAAGGTCTAAACCTTTTAAATGCCACAAAAAAAAAAAACCCCAACCCACAAAGCTATGGGGTTTTTGACCTTCACTTCCACCTAAAATGAAGCAAAATAAAGCCAGTCCAGATCCCTACTACTCAAACACTGACCAAACCAAGCCATTGCTCAATGGATTTCTGAGCAAAACCAGCTGTGAAATTTAAACTGGTTTCTCCAAAGTCTTGGAAATAACAGCAGTGACTGCTTTCAATAAAAAGCAAGAACACAAAACTGACATTTAATATCAGTATGTAGTCAGTTGAGCACACAACACAGCCACGGCCCAAAGGACACTGCCTGGGCTCATTCAGAAGCATCCTTCTGAGACCCTCAGAGTCCTGTTTTTGGAAACTCAGGGGCTTAGACTGCCAGGTCGTAACGCCCAGATAAGTATCTGCTACAAAAGGAGGAAAAAAACCCGACATGCTCCTGAATTAATATTGATTTCATGTCAATTGCTTTTTATTCCCACTTACTCAGACTGCAGGTCATTGATGGAGAGGATCCTCAGAAAGCAAAATTAAAATGAACTGTCATCCAGAAGCAGTGAAAACAAAAGTTTTCCTAATAAGCAATAATGATTTAGAAGACTGCAGCATCTCTAGTTACTCTGTAGTGTGGTAGAAATGTAACTCTGCTTCTCTCTCTTTCAGCAGCTCATAAATCTAGCAGGGGCTACACTTAACTTGAAGATCAAACAATCAGCAGATACTGATAAACACTGGGACATCTTCAAAGTTCATGATAAAATAACCAACCTGGACTAAAAGTGGCTTTTTCTCTTCCTAGCGAGATCTGACTTTTGAAGTATAACGATAGAGCTCCAGATTAGGTGGCTCTTATAATCTTTTTAGCCCTATTTTTCTTACATCCTGCTATTAGTTGACAATTGCTCTGAGTGCAGCTTCTTCCCTCACACACACCTGCATAAACCACATCAAAGTCAGGTGTAACCCAGGAGAGCATCAAACCCAAGACACCAAAAGCACATTTGGCAATGCCTTTGTATATCCAAAGCAGCTGGATCCATCTGGAGGACTTGCTCCACAATCTACGCTGAACAAACTCATTTCAGAGCAGTAATCAGAGGGTTTTTTTCCTTTATAGATGCAATTGTCGTTGTGTTTGTGTTGTTCATCCTCTCTTTGGGTCCTCTGCTCTTCTCATCCTGTATTCCTCTTTTATTTCTCATTCTTTCCTACCTTTCTATTTTCTCTTAGCTCTCTCCCTGATTACCTTTACGCAGCAGCAAGCGAGACCATCTCTCTTGCCACAGATCAGATGTGATCTCTCTGCTGTGGATCTAAATCAGATCAAAGTATAATTTTACAGGTCGCTTTGGCTTCCTTATTTCCAAATCCAAGTAGATTTAACTGCATTTACCTTTCTGGTTCTGTTCTTTACACCTGAACTCATTATTTTTTTTTCCCCTCACCATGGGTCTTGAGCCAATAGGGGAATGATGAGAAG
>JANIJG010024977.1:0-18060 GCA_024611175.1 Megaceryle torquata | reverse complement strand
CTCAGCACCACAGCTCCACGGCTTGGAAACCCCTCCAGGGATCACGGGGACTCCACCCCTGCCCTGGGCAGCCTGGGGCAGCCCTGGACAACCCTGCAGGGGAAGAAATTTGAAGACATGTAGTTCCACCCTCGTACTCCTTCCCCACCTCTTCCCACCCTGGAACAAAATCCTACTGGGAGCTAAAAATGGAAGAATTTCAGGTGAAGCTGAACTGGTGACTTGGGAGCAAGTCTCCCCCGTGCTTTCACTTCCAGGCATCCCAAACGTCTGCAGGAGAGCAAAGCTGGGGAGGAAGGAGGAGCAGGGCTGGGAGATGAGCAGAGCACGGCCCAGCGCAGCGCTTCTACTGAATCTCCAAAGGTTCAGGCGCCTTCCCTGGGCTGCGGCCCCAGCTTTGCTCAGCACTAGCTGTGCTTCCAGCGGAGGCATTTTGGCTAATTTTGCACGAACCATGTGGACTGTCAAATGGCTTCTGCTGTATTTTGTTGCCCTTTCAAATATTTCTCAAAGAGTAGGCTGTACCATCTGGTGGACAATCTGCCGGTGCGTGCAACAGCAACATACCTACTGCGGCGCCGATGGGCCCAGCAGCACCCAGGGATGCTCTTTGAGGGGCAAAGGGACACGGCAGCAGGGAGGGTGCCGGGGGGGTGTGGTGCCTGCTGGGCTCGGTGCTGGGGTGAGGGATGGTTTGATCCCCCTGGACTGGGTCCAGCTCAGGGCACCCTCCAGCAGCCCCCAGGGCTTGGCTCTGGCCAGAGACCACTGCAGATGGGCAGCCTGGTTTGCAGGCTAAGGGAGTACCCCTGGCCAGAAGCGAGTCTTTCCACAGCAACTGGACGCCCCACCAGCAAACCATCCCAGGCACTGGGCTGCTACAGCCTCAGATGGCATCACTGTTTCCTCCACCACAGCAAGCATGGGGAAGACAGAGGTGGGTGTTCCCCCTCATTGTGAGTTATTCTCCTGGAGCCACTTCATCAAGTTTGAAACCTCCTCCCTGTCCTTTTTATTGATTTATTCTTACATATTGCACGTTCACAGTTACTGCTGACTCCACACACTTCTCCCTCCCCGCAGCACGCTCTGATAGGAGTCGCCAGACAGGTTAGAGAAGGCGGATTATACATTGCTGACGGTATGTATAAATCCTCATTTATACCTCACCACAGAAAGAACAGGATGGTCTTAGGAAAATCACTCAAATAACTCCCCGTGGATTGGCTGACATTTTGTTATCAAAAGCAAAAGGCTCAAAGATCATCAGGGGAAACCAATAATATCAGCGTTCACCTCAAAAGATGCGTATCGGCTAAAAACATTGTGAAAACAATCCCCTGAGCCTGAGCAGAGCCTGTCCCTCGGTGCACCCCACACACAAGCGCATAACGCACAGGTCTGCACGGAACGCGTGTGTGACGCCCCTACCCCCCATCTGCCACTCACCCAGAAACCTCTGAGGGTCAACCAATCCCCCAGGTGGAGGTTCAGTCCCTTTGCCGCGTCGCCTTTGGAGAGCACTGTCCCCCGCAGGCCCCCTGCCCTTTCTACGCTCCAGCATTTCTTCTGCACCTCTTCAAATGCATCGATGACACCACAGGTTGAGTTGATGTTTTGAAAGCACGTGGTGATTCTGTAAAAACACCCTGTGGGGCTGTTTGTTTCTCTTGCGTGTTCTGGTTTTCAAAACCGTGTTGTGCGTGGGCTTCTTGTCCTGGGAATATGCGGTACCGGGACAACCTTCACTAGCCAGAGTTTAAGCAGTCAGGGAATAGACTTGCCGACGGAGTTTCCGCCACCGCAGCAGGGAACTCGGCTCTAACACTCAAGGGCACAAATACTCGTTCCAAGAACAGTCATTATCCGAGGGTTGCAGGGATTTGCCCCCTCCCTGGCTCCTCCGGGGAGGCAGAAATTTTGTGTCACGCTCATATACAAATTCTCAGAACAAAAGGGGGGTTTTAGTAACACCAGGGTGTGTTCCAGGAAACACACTGGAAGGTCTCCTGGGTGCCGGCGATTCTAGAGACACTGACGTGGTGCTGGGAGCTGCCCTGGGACGAATACGGAGCTGCCGCATCGAGGACCACCACGCTTTTCTTCCTGCATAGGAAAAAAACCAAGTCATCTTTGCATTTAAAGGATCTTTCAGAACACCACCTCCACATTAATTTGTGAAGACATCTGCAAGTCACCTGCAGCTGATAACCTTGCAGGATGGGTGGGACACCGGCTGCAGCACATCCCCAGCTGCAGCCGGGCAGGGTCCCTCCTCCGAACACGATTTTATCCCATCCCCCAGTCGTTTGTCTTTATTCCTTATTGTTTTATGTATGCTGAATATGTATGATCCTAACAGCTCTTGGGCTCCCGATTATTTCAGCAATTGCTGGTATGCAAATCCCATTAGGTTCAAGAGGAGCTCTGCCACACATCTGACAAGGCTATCTGGCAGTAAATCTCACTCCTGATTGCGCTTCTAGAAGAGATCTCTCCTCCCCTGGAAGCTGGAGTGAAACTTAATAGGGAATTACACAATATGAGTACACGCTAAGGAGAGGCTGGACTTTTAAAATCACGCTGGCATCCGAAAGCCGTTAATCTTCTTAGGTAATGATGAAAAATGCAGTGGTGATGATGATGTAACTCACCAAGGGGGAACAAGGAGCTCTACTGAATGGATGGCTTGAGTAAAACTTCTGTTGTTATTCTGTTTACCCCATTCTCCACTTAATTCCCAAATATTTTCCAAAACACGCCCCTGTAAACAGCCTTTTCAGGCGGAAGAGACAAAAGCAACTCACAGAGAATGCCTTTTCCTTCCTTTCTGTTCATTTAATTAGCTCCACATGGAGAGGGGAAGAGAAGGAGACCTTGGGACCGTTGATGCAGGGCAGCAGGTGGATTGTGTGAAATAACACTGGCTAGTACGACACCCTGGCCTTGCTCTGGGACAAGCAGTGACTGGTGTTTCCCACGGGACTGGCAGGTCTCCCGTGCAGCCTGGCACCCGATGGGCACCCATTGGGCACGTGGCACCAGCCCACCCCTGCCCTTCACCAGCACTTGCTGGGACTGGTCCTGTCACAGAATCATAGAATCATTTAGGTTGGAAAAGACCCTAAAGAAGATCGAGTCCAACTGCCCCGCTGCCGGTGGTGTTAGCGTTCCTTTCCATCCGCGTGCCTCCAGAAACTCCCGAGAAAACTCACGTTCCCCGAGGACAAACCCACAATTTTCAAATACTTTTAAATATTTTGCATGCGTGTGAATTCCCACGCGTAGAAAGGGGGTGGGAGATCCTCCAGAGAGCTCACTTTCCACCCTGCTCTGTGCACACACCAGGCACAAACCCCCTCGCTGCCTGGCACAGCTGGGCTGGGGGTCCTGGGGCAGGGCCACCCTCCTGGCTTCAGCCAGGCCCCTCCACACCCCTGCAGGACTGAACTCAGCAGGACAGGAGTTCACACCAAAACAACTCCATCTCTGCCAGAGGGAAACCTGAGGGTGAGGCTGGAAGAGGACCTGGGTGCTCTGGCCAGTTCCTTGGGAGGTGGAAGGGAACAGAGTGGGGCAGGAACCCCCTCTCAGACCCACTAAGAGGAGGAGCACCCAGCACTCCTCACGGGAATGACTCTGAACCCGTACGAACCACTAAGTCAGCGGGAGCTTGGCCTGAGTGGAAGCAGAATCAGACCCAGATATCAGATTAGCATTTTTGTAGCAAGAATCCTGGCTTCTGCAGATGAAATCTAGCTAAGAGGACATATACTCCGGGCTCTAAATATCCCAAACACTTATTAAACATTAACAATATGAAAATAATCAGCATTACAGCACTAGAATTAGCCACTTACAAGAGGAAAACCAACCTGCTGTTGTCCCTCCACAGGTGCCCAAACCCTTTGTCACCGACCGCGCTCCCTTCCCTCCTTTCTCAGCAGGAGGATTTCAGAGTGAGCCAGCAGGATTGGTGTCGTTGTGGGCAGTGCCAGTGCCCTCTGCGAGTGTCAGTGACTATCTGATGCATTTGCTGTAAGGGAGCCTGGTGCAGCTCTCTGGGGGAGCCCAGAGGCGGCAGCGGCCGAGGCCGGGGGGCTCCGACGCCTCGCGGCGAGATGGGGGCTGCTGCGGTTTGAACCCCCGCCCACAATTCCCTGGGGCTCCCCGAGCTTCCACGCTGGAGCCACACTGAGCAATATTTACTGTGAAGAGCATGTGCTCCGTAATTAAAACTTTCTGCTATTAGGGAGTTGATGATCTAATGATGCTATAGGAAGCAGAGTTTATGGTCACTGAATCAGCGCTTGATTCTGAGCGTGCAATTAACAAATCACAGAACGAGTGTATCAAAGGGTGTCGTTAGAGCCGGAGTTGCCCTCCTCTAATGAAATGCTAGCTTTAGTAGTATAATTATTAAGATCACCATTTCACTATTATAGTAATAACTGTAGATAATTGCACAATATTATCTTTCACAGAATCATCTTCCCTGCATAAATTAAAAGGTTCAAAATATAATTCACAGGGCAAAACCCTCCCAGGAAATCCATGGGGAAGATCAGAAATAAACAGCAGAAGTGATGACTTGCCTTGATTGCAGCCGAGACATGTGGCTTCCTCGTGCGCTCCTTTCCTAAGGTGGCATCTCTGCCTAATTGGCCCGCGGGGACGGCGCAGTCCTACGGCAGAATACGTGGTGTGGCTCTGCAACCAGAGTCCAATAGAGTTAAACTGTGGTTACGAACAAAAGTAATGGTTCCACGACATCTCGGGATCTATTTTTAATTACCTACCGATAAAGCTGTGCAGTAATTACGGGCTGGCCTCAGCCAGTACTGTGCAGGATGCATAGCTGGTGGTGCCATCCTTATTGCACCTTCTGCCGAGGATTTCAAGGAGAACACGGGCGCTAGGTAAGGATCTCGTGTCAAGCGAGGCTTTACCGAGCTGAAGAGGTCACAGCTTCCCTCAGTACCTGTGTGGCAAAACCACAGCAAAACCCCCAAAGCTGTTATGTCTTTGCATATAAACAATAAAAAAACCCCACACTTTTATGAACTTTGAGAACTTCTTTTTTTTTTCCACTTTTCCATCAGGGAGCCAGGAGCTCAGAGGTCAACTGCTGGAGTTAAACCAAGCGCGGGCAGTGGCCACGGGCGTTACCTGCTGCTGGAGAAAAGCCCATTCCAAAGCAGCCTGCCCTGTACAGATCAAAAGGGACCTGAACTTACAAAAAAACAGTATCGGGAAGATTTCTTAACACTGAAATCGCGTTCTCGCCTGGAACACGGGCTTCTTTTGGTACAGAATCATTTCTTTCTGTCTAAAACCTGGAAATGTAGAAAGCCTTTCAAAATGCATTAGCATTATGCAAATAATAAAGAAATTGAGATGCTAATGAGCGTGACTTCCTGAAAAAAAAAGGGGTAAAAATAAGCAACGTGCAAGGCTGGATCTCTAGCATAAAGGTAAAAAGGGGTTGTTCTTTATGTGGTTGTAACTGTAAAATGTAACTTCAATGTTCTCAGCCTTCAACCTGCAGAAGTGGGAGCCTGTGCACCAAGGACCAGCGTGTGAAGACACCCAAGGAGCTGTGGGTGCTACGTCCTTGACAGCACAGGCTGCCACTGATGCCAATAATTACGCTTCAGACGGATCAAGCTGCACCCATTTTACAAACAGGAAAACTGAAAAGCAGCTACATCTGCTGGGCAGCTGCATCAGCCTGAGACAGGCACAGAAATCCCAGTTTCCACATTTATTTTTAGCTAGATGAGATGGAATTGATATGAAAAGCCCAGCGAAATGCAGATGAAGAGGAGGCGATGGCTGTGATGGTGAAGGATCCAGGGTGTACTGCGCCAAGGGTCGTCTCTGCAATATTAATGGCTCTAGATGATGGGGGGGAAATGTTAAGCATGGGGGAAAAAAAAGAAAAAAAGAGAAAAAAAAAAAAGAAAACTTCAGCTGTGCCTCACTGGGAAACTAGAAAGGACACAGCTTCAAGTAATGATTATTTTTATTTAGGAAAACATTATACAAGGGACTCTTTCCAAGGAAAGCAATCTGGGTTGTGTCTGGGCTGAGTACACAATGTCATCCTGTTGCAAACGTCGGACCGGGATGTATAAACAGGAGTGTCATGTGTACGACACATGAAGCAATCCTCCACTCCAGGCAGCGCTGGGAAGGTCGCAGCTGGAGAACTTTCTCTGGCCTGGGCACAGCATTCAGAGCAAGCTGGGGACTGACTGGAGACAGTTCAGGGTGATCAGCAAGAACGATTCGAGGGCAAAAACCCAAAAATTACCCAAGAGGAAAGATTGAAAGAATTGGGCTTGTTTAGGCCGGGGAAGAGATGGGTGAAGGGAGATGTGCAAAAGTTCTTTAACTATGTTTGAGGCTGCTGCAGAGGGGAAGGTGCTGAGCTCCTCTCAATGCCCTCCAAATACAGGGCAAGGTCACGTCCGTGCCGGCCAACCCACCGTCGCCAGGGAACACCTCTGGTGATCGGCCTCGCAGCGTGCAGAGCTTTCCAGCGTGCAGCCCTGTCGCTGGACAAGGGGGTGTTGGGGTGCACGGTGTCCATTTCACTGACCTCAAGCAGACGGGACTGCTGCAGCTAGAAGAGCTTTCCTGCCCAGCGTGCTGCTGCTGCTGCTGCGCTGGTCTCTGCCCGCCGCTGGTGAGAAGCCATGAGGTCCTTCGAGGTGTGGTTCCTATCACGGCCAACTTACAATCAGAGATATTGCAAAGTAACTAAAGGGATGTTATCCAAAAAAGAAGCAATACAGCTACTTGCTTTCTTTCCCCTTTTCTTCCCCACCCCCAGCACAGAGCACAGGAGTTCACAGGGCATATTGAGCTGAAGTTCAGCATGGAGGAGGCTAATCTCTCCTTCAGGCTTCTGTACTTCTGAAAAACTGTGCAAGCGAGCAGAAATTCACCGCATTTCAGATCTCCTGTGAAAGGTTGTATCCCAGGACAGCCGCCCCTTGGGGAGGGAGAAATTTGTGACCTCGTTTAGCTGAGCAAGCACATCGGCTGCTGGAGTAAAGATGCTGTAAGCACTTCCAGCCCAGCTGGAAGGGAGGTCACGTTGCAGGCGGGCTACCGGCCGCACGGGGGGCTCGCCGTGGCCACCTGGGAGAGCCACAGAGGCCAGGACGAGGCGAAGGGCAGCAAAGCACTGACGAGAACTCGCAAAAGAGAGAGGAGAGCTGCGGGCAGCGACTCGCAAAGCTGGAAAATAACTTACACTGTCAATAGTCCTGCTTAACCTCAACCAAGCCAAGGGCTGCCGCAAAAACCTCTTGGTGGGAAGCGTCGTGGTCCCTGGGTGCCTGGAGAAGACTCAGAGTGATGAGCAAGCAAGATCTGCTCTTTGCTGCCAGGAAAAAGTTTGCCTCGCCGCAAGGATGCGTCGAGGAGAGTTAGGGGTTTGTGAGACCGGCTTTCATTAGGGTTTACACTGCAATTTTGCCTAATTAGTCTCCAATAATTAATGCTGTGAGTGTAACGGGGATGTAATCAGACAAAATGCTGGTAAGTAAACCCCATGGAAGCCATACATCTTTTGATAGTAATGATTATGTTCTTTTTTATTATTAAAGATCCCATTAGAAAGAATTTATGATTTTTCCCCTTTGCGAGAGAAATAATAAACATTACGTTGGATGCTCTTATTTTTGGTATTGAGCAACCGAGTGCACGTAATTAGCCACAGTTAAAAAGAAATTTTGCCTGAATGGCTTTTGGGGAACATTACATCCAAATTACAACCCTGTAGATTTTTTCATGTGAAAATACACTCTCAATAAATAACTCAAATACAGTTTGTCTGAAAAAACATTTAGATCTTGAGGAAAACATGCAAGAAGGGAAAAGGATGGTGCCAAGGGCCTCAAAACCCACCATCAAGAGGAGTGTGCCAGCGGTCGGTGCCAGCACAAGTGCCCTCCTCATCACTTTAGTAGGGAATTTTTTTGCTTCCTGGGAATTTACCTGCAAAGGCTGAAGCACCGGCACTCAGCGGCACCCCACTGAGGTTCACTCTACAGTGAGGAGCCGCACTCAGCCCCCTTTTGCTCACCTGGATTTGCCTCCTGAACCTTCTCCTCGGCTGCGGTTGATTCCTCTCCCAGCAATGTTGGGCTGGATGCTTAGAAACACGTTAAACTGTCTCCACCCCGATGAACCCCCCGTCCAGAAAAGACTCATTCAGACCAGAGAAATGAGACTGGAGACGTGCAGCCTTGTTCCAGTCAGATGCGGGCCGGTGCCACAGAACCACAGAGCACCTGACTTGAGTGCCAGAGACGCGGCGCTTCGTCCTGCGGGTGTCACAGCCAAGAAACAAGCAAAGGTTGGGTTGGTGGATGGTTCTCTGAAAGGCTTGAGCCCAAGCCTTGTGCTGGACATGCTGGTCATGAGTGTGACTGTGCCCCTGACCTGTGGGCAGCAGTGCTAGCCCAGGGCTTTCTGTGGCTGTGACCAGGGCAGGAGGAACATCCCCTCGGCTGCAGTGTGGCCTTATCCGACAACCAGACGTGAGGCACGTTCCAGGCAGCTCATGCAGAGCCTGTTGGTCTGAAGCTGCCTGACCTACACGCTAAGATGCTTCACAAGCATTATCCATACCAGCAGTCGGTAAATGTGACAGCAGTGGCAGCGCCTGCACGGGGAAGTGAGGCTCCTCAGCATCTAGCGATAAGATGTCACATAATGCAGCAACCAGACAGGGAGGAAATGAAATCAGAACCGCTGAAAACGGCAAACGTTTGTTCTTTGCTTTTCACCACCGAGAAATCCCCGGGGTGCTGATAACATCCTGCAGAACGACGTGTTAAGACCTCCGTGTTGCGTGCTTCACTCCCTCCTACCGCAGCTTAGGAGGGACAACCTATGGTGTGGCAATTTACAGGAAAAACATTCCTGCTGGAATATGAGAGAGGCGATCAACAATGCCTCTTCAGGATATTAAGGCTGTACCTGGAGAGGCTGTGGTCAGCTGGAGGAGCACAGATGGGACAGGTGAAGAGAGGCCATGAGGATGAGCAAGACACTGGGAGGTCTTCCAGGCATGGAGACCACCAGGGCTCGGCTCATTTATTCCAAGGACTGTAAGACAGACGGATGTGATTTGTCCCTCGCAGTGTATCAGAGGTGAATGCCGGGGAAGGAGGAGAAGAGCTATGTGGGCAGGCTTTGTGGACCATGAGCAGAGACACTCACTGAGCCAGTACAATAAAAACGTGACCACCTGCACGGTCCAGCTGCGGGCTCAGGGAGCAGGAGGTCCTAAGCATAGTCAGAGCTTAAACCCTTACGGGTCCTGAAGCTCAGCAGCTCCTTTTTGAACCCCGAAGCCAACGGGCTGCTCTGCAAGCATGAGAAAGCGCGTGGCGACGTGATGAGGCCGTGGAAATCTCAAGCCAGCTCAGCCAATGTGCTCTTGTCTTCTGGACAAGCTCCAGGCCGGGAGAGGACACAGGCTGCTCCCACGGTGCAGGGATTGCCTGGCTGGACCGGCAGGCATGAAGAAAAAAGTCTCGTCAAGGAACTCTCCGTGGATAAAAAATAAAGCAGCGGTTCAAAACTCGTGTCCTGTCAGTAATGGGAAACAGGAAGAAGGAACAACTTCGTGATAACGATGACCTCTCTCAGAACAAGATGATCTACATTCCCAGGGTGGAGAGGCAGTGTTCCAGCAGATGGCAACACCAGTGACTTCTGGGCGCTGCCAGATACCAGTAAACAGCCAACACAACACTGCCCCGTGCCTTACCCGAAGATGGTAGAGCCTTCACCGCTCCCAGGTCCTGTCTCAGCGGGTTGTTGGGACACCTGCCCTCATGCCAAATTGCATCTGCTCCTTCTGTGGCACCTCACAGGTAATGACCACTTTGGGAGGACGTCCACGTGGTGATTCACGGCTTCCAGCTTTTCTATTCCCACCTCCATCTCCCCAGCAAAGCTCTCGAGTCCCTCAGTGTTCCAGGCAGCTGCCTTGGAGGCATAACCCGCTTGCTCCTTTGCTATCTTACGCACGCACCGTGGCAAGGCCGGCAGAAGTGGCCAACCAGCAGCACAGCTCTGGAGCTTCCATGAGAAAGCAAAAGAGAGAGCATGAGCCCTATCAGCATGGTCACAGACCCAGCAGAGGCTGCAGCAAACCAGTGATACCTGATGGTGGAAGAACTGAGCATCAGGCAGCAGCTGAGGAGAAGTTTGTGGGTGGCACACTGAAGAAACACTGAGCTGATGAATTTTGCAACTCTAAGTCAGGTTTTACAAGAAAGCTGACATCCCAGAGTAACTCTGGAGTGAGTATCCTCACCAGAGATGGCTGCAGACAACGTTCAAGGCTGCGCTTGGCCTGGTTCAGCACTGGTACTTGACCCTTGGTGCGCAGCATTTGCTGTCAGCAAATCAGGCGGAGAAGGAAGAAGCCAGGGCTGCAAACCCCACGCCTCCTCCACCAGTCGGTTTCTGAGACACAGCTTTGGTGTTTCACAAGTACCTCGTCAATGGTTCCAGCTTGTCCAGATAGAAATAATGAGTACTCATGGGGCAGAAGCCAATTCACCACCTCAGGACAGTGCTTTTCCAGCTCAGGGTGCACGCTCACATCCTCCACAGGTGCTATCTCCGCAGCTGCGCTTGGAAGCGCTCTTCATGGAAAGCCATTAGGAGAGGAAGTCGTTCTGAGGTCGTAA
This sequence comes from Megaceryle torquata, assembly GCA_024611175.1. NCBI lineage: Eukaryota > Metazoa > Chordata > Aves > Coraciiformes > Cerylidae > Megaceryle > Megaceryle torquata. The sequence continues at coordinate 7,336 of JANIJG010024977.1, read as the reverse complement.
CCGTGCTAGGAGATTGTGTTTCAGTAGAGATTTCATGCAAATGTCAGTCGGTACCCACACTGAAGGCTCTGCCTGTTGGGAGTTGAGAAATGTAAACGTCGCTTGCCTCAAGTGAAAAGATCTGAGGTTTATACTGGCGTGTGCGCTGGGGCTCCTGAAGACAACGCACACACCTCACGCTGGACGTCTGAATCTGTCCGGCCAGTGCAAAACCACAGACACCTTTTAACGTGACGTGCAGCCCCGGCTCCGGCAGCCTGCTTAATTCCGTGTACAGCGCGGATGTGGCGGGGAGCCTTTTCCATCCTGAATCAAATGGAATTTGTGATTTGCATGCACCTTTTGAGTCAAAATCAAACATTTGCCCTGGATTGGCCCTAGTTTAATTAAAATGATGAGAATGTGCGATATGCTTTTGGTCTAAGGCAAAAAGGATGCACAGCACTGAAATTTGGAACAAACATAAAAAAAAATGAGAAATGCATGGTTGGAAGTGATAAGAAATGCCAAGACTATGTATTACATGGGATCACGGGATGAAAATAGAAAATATCCTAAAAAAATTCTGGCGTACTGTGAAACCGTTGTGGGAAGGTTCGGATAGGATTACATGCTTTATGGATAATGTCCCTGTAACGAGCGCTGTCGAGGTTTGTAATCTCTTCTGCCGTCTTTCCGCAGAGCTGATGGGGAGGCTCATGGGCAGGAGCAGATTCCCCCCCTCTGGGTTTGGTGTAAGGGAAGGGGATGGGGATTTTGTCTTGGACTCGGGCTGGAAGAGCCAGTGGGTCTCTCAACATCTGCACAGTTTTACTTGTTTATACCAGGCCATTTCTTTATGTGGTCGGGGGCACGTCTCATAAAAGTAACTTCTGGAAAACAACCGCTCATTTCTAGTGAGTGTCACCAGTTTAGGGAACCAGCCTCTCCGTGACTCCTCTCGCCTATGCCTTTGTGCAGTGCAGGATTCGGGTATTGGGGGTATCAGTATTTCAAGATAGGAACCGCTCAAAGAGCTCCGGTTCAATGTGCCAATCACTGGAGGAAGCACCTAATCCCACTTCCCGATCATCGCTTTCATAGACCTACATCTCTTCACCCAGCCTATCCAGGTTTGTTTCCCACTGTCCCACCACCCTCAAGTCACCACTTTGCTCAGGTTGAAGGTAACCAAAAGCAGGGAAGGGGGAAGCGTTTTAAGAACACTTTTTCCCCAAAAAGCTTTATCTACAAAGATGTAATTTCAAAAGGCTCTTAAAAAGAGATGATAGAAATAGATTTTGTTTTCACAAGAAAAAGTTGCCAGTTGAACAGACGAGTTATTTATAGTCTAAAAGCTTTTCACTTTTATGCTGTTTGTTTGATAAAGAACAGAACAAAGGGGGATTTCATCTGACCTGATTTCAGCCATCCAAAAGCCGGTCTCCGGTTTAGCTTGGTCACTTGTGCTGCTTTTGTGGTCTCCAGAAGGACCTGGGCTCCTCCACGGGACGTTTCATTCTACGTGCCCTCGACATGCATCCCGGCCGTGAGCACCAGTGGTTCCTATAATGCTGATAATGGTTAAAGAGTCATTTTTATAACCGCTGTTGACATTTAGTGTCAGCTGCACATAGCAATTTCATACGATAACATTCCTTCCCGTGTTAATTTTGCTCTTTTATGAAGAACCCCACACTGGGTCTCCATCAGCCCATCCCATTTCCTACAGCACCATGAGAGCCGACTTTATTTTAATTTGTAAACACTTTGATGTCTGTGGACTTGGCTCTTGTACAGTCCTAAACTACCAGCAGGAGGTAATAGTTTCCAGGACTTGACTTTACTTGATTTCCCACTATTCTTCAGGCTCCCTGATTTGCATTCATCTTAAGGGGGAACTATTCCTTTTCAAGTTGACTTTTCTTCTGCCATTGGGCTTGCTGCTATTCTAGGAGTCACGCAAGGCTCCGTTCTTGCAAACCAACCCATACACATGGTCTGAGAAGAATGGGTGGAAATGTGAATAGAAGGGGCCATGCATCAAAACTCCAGATGATTTGGGAAGGGGAGAGAAGGAAGAAGAAAGATGCAAAGCATAAGAGCCGGGCTGGGAATGACTTGGAGCAACTGGTGAGGATTTGTCCCGCTGTCACTCGCCCTGCCCTTTGTGCAGCATCTGAAGGGAGAGGAAGTGGAAGAAAACTTCTATTTTTTTCTCAAAATCTGCAGCAATGTTCCCCAGGAGACCAGTTTTCCAGCCCTCCCCTTATATTATCCCAGTGTCTCACATAGGAACTAAGCCAGTCCACCAGGACAGCTGTTCTCCTGGTGTTGGTCTCTAGGAGCCACTGGGCTGCACTGCCCCAAAAGCCCCACGACCTCCTCAGGTTAAATCTGAGCAATCAGCTGATGGGGTTAAACCCAGTACAAGGATAAAGCCCAGCTCAGCCCTGGCTCTTGTCACATACAGCAAAACTAGAGGAGCGAGAGGAATTTGTGACCCAGAGACGTTCCTGCCCCAAGGGCATCTCCAACCAGGACAGGAGGGATACCAGGCATACCAATTCAGTGCACAGTCACCTTGGGCCCCAAACCAGTGCGTTTTCAGTGACCCCACCAGCAGCACCCTTTTAAAACTCTTAGCGAGATCTCCATAAAACCACCAGCCACCACCACTGTCATCCTGCAACACAGGGGGCTCACAGCTTTCAGGGCTGCCATAAGTGTCCCTGTCCCCTAAGGAGAGGTTGCTCAGGCACCCGAGGACGGCCAGCGTGAAAGCAAACTTACTGTAGGTGCAGCTTTTTGCCACGGGTCAGATGGAGAGCGAGCTACATAAACATCGCGCCTTTGAGGACGATGATGCCTCCTGCAGCCTCCAGGCTACTCGGCGTACCCTGAAGGACCGAGCTTTCTGCACCGAGAACAGACAACCCCAGACCTTCATGCGAGTTTAGAAGAGACATCTCACTCCCCCTCCCTCAAACTGTTCTGGTTTGGTGCCCAGAACATCTGGTCACCCTATAGCCTTTTTTTTTTTAATCCAATAGATACATTTTCTCAGCACATTGCCGGCTGCCAACAGATGAGCTGCGACTGCTGGCACCAGGGAGCCAGCGAGACATTAACATGCACGATGTCTCTGCAGGCAGCCCCCTTCCCACGCCGGCGCTCGGGGGGCTGCCGTGGGGCTGCGCTGGGCTTTGCCGGTCCCGGCCCTGCATCGCTCGAATTAAACATACCCGCTTGCGCAGGGCACATTTGTTTCCACTTTAAATGGGAGATTTAGCTTGTTCCAGCCTGAGAACGGCATAGGCTTTGGGCGTTAGTTCTGGGGGAGAAGCGGCAGCGAGCGTACGGCTGAGCTACGTGCCCATGGCAGCAGGGACCGAGTGGTGGGCAGAGAGCAGGAATGGCCCCAACCCACTAAAGTGGATGCTTTAGATCTTCAATTATTGTGATTATTACATTTCTTGCAGAAACAGCAATATATTCCCCACTTTTACCATTAGCTGTGTGTGGAAGCAAGGAACTCTTTTCCTTTAGAAGCCCCAGCAGCAGTGGATCCCCACCCCAGAGCTCAACCGGTGCCAGTGAGCATGAACATTATCCCCCGTGGTTTGTGCCCACCTCTGGAGCTTTGCAGAAGCAGAAGTGGCTGCCCACATGCTGCTTGGGGTGGTCCAGCACAACCTGAGATGATGCAGACCCCACCTCGTGCCCACTTCAAAAGGTGACCTCCCAAGAGATAAAAGCTGCCCCTAAATCCAACCACGAGTAGCTCAGGGTAGGATACAGATGCTGGCGGTTGCTTTCCAATGCCACATGTTCAGGAGGATGTGCAGAACTCCTCTGGGGTAGGAGGGCACCAGAGACCCTCCAGACCTCCAGCAGAGCCCATGGACACCTCAGAGAACCAGCATGAAGTGGCAAACATCTCTGCTGAGGACTAGGCTGTGGGCAAGGGGCTTTAGTGTGCCTGAGGCAGCTCTGGAGAGCATCCCACTGGCTGCCAGGGATGGCAGGGGGGGCACAGGGACACCCCAATGCCATTCCCTTTCCTGAGTACCCCATGTCATTTTGGGGAAGAAATTCCTGTCATGACAGCTTTCTCCTGGCAGGACAGCTGTGTCCAGCCTCACCGCTAAGCACTTTCTGACTGGAGGGGTGCAGGGTGTGCTCCCCTGGCATTTCAGGTGAGTTAATAACAGGTAACAGCCCACAGCTCACAACTGGCTCAGTCTGAGGGTCCTCTGGCACCTGCCACCACAAAAGCCTCGCTACGCGCAGTCAGATGGCTTCGGCACATGCTACGGTAATCTGACTTTTTACCTCTCTCGTGTATTCCCCAACAAATTCATTTAAAATGTTGCTATAATGTCAGAAGAGACCCTTAGGATCACCGCATTTCAGAGGTCTGACTTTAAGAAAAACCCAAAACCCAAGGACCGCAGCACGCCCAGCCAAGCAAAATGCCTTAGAGCAGCGACACATCAGCTCTCTAGCCCAGCACCACTGCCGGGTTTGCCAGCTGCTCCAGGGTGTAAGCACCCAGCAAGAGCACCCTGGTGCCCTCTGCCAGGCTGGGGAGGACAGTGGGGCTGAGCATCCTCACTGCAGCACCATGCAGAGGAGACCCCTGGGGCAAGAGCTGACCGTGTCATGGGGGAACATCACTTGTGTGCCAGTGTCCTGCAAAACATCTCTGATCTCGTCGTCTACTGAGCCCTGCACGGCATTTTTGAGCTCTCGCGTGCCCTGGTTTGGGTTGATACTGCGGTTGTATTTTGACAAGCTGACAGAGGAAGCCCCGTGAAGCACCAGCCCGTGGATGGCGGGTGTTGCTGTGTGACAGGGCTCTCAGCCCTGGCACTCGGGGTCGCATCCCGCTTCCCCGGGCCTCCCGTGGGAAGGAGAGGTGCTGGTTCACCGAACGGCAAGGGGAAAAGCGCAGCGGGGTGCCGCAGTGTTTGGGTTAGCAATACGCTAATAGGAGTACAAATCCTAACATTTAAAAAAGTGCAACAAAACAAGCGAGTGTTTTTTAAAATCCTTACCTCAGTCATGACATAAGTATTTCAAGATGTTCACCAAAGGATTACAAATCACAGTGTGGGCTATCAATCTGTCAATGAATAGCACAAGCTTTGGTATTTTCGAGTTGATATTTGAAATCCTAACCCCATAAGAAAATGAAGTCAGGCAATAACATCCTGTTTTCCGCGGAGAGCGCTCGGCTTCCCCAGCAGTGGGAAAAGGCTGCCGGGGCTGCGCTCCTCATTCCTGCGCAAAGCATGTAATGCAAAGCACCAAGCATGAAGCCCTTCTGTTTTACACTGCACACTGATTTGGAAGCAAATATTTTTCCAACAACATCACCAAATTGAAAGCATTTTTGCAAATCTGAAACCTTCTCACAATAATGTTTGAGGGGGAGAAAAAAAAACCTGCCTGAGCAAGCGTCGAGCTGTCAGTGACAGAAGCCATCGCTGACAATTCAGCGGGGAAGTGCTAACCCAGCGTGTCACACAGCGCTGCCACCCCCCCGGCCCGATGGGCTGCGGGCTCCGGGACCACCCCCCCGCCCCAGGGGCGATGGCGGAGAGGGACTGAGCACCCTGGGCTGGCTCCCATCATATCCCATCCCATCCCGCTCCATCCCATCCCATTCCTCTGCAGGGAGCGGTCGGGCAGCAACCGGCACTCGCTGCTGCAGCACTGCCACCCACGCAGGCCCAGACTGCACCCCCCCCCCTCCATCTCACCCGGCTTTTTTGGGGTGAAATCCAGAGAAAAAGGGATCTCCCAGCAGGTGGCACTCTGCCGCCCTCTGCGCTTCCCTTCGGGAAGGGCTGGAACGCGGCACTGCTGGGGCAAGGCTCCGCAAAGCACCTTCTCCTGCCCCTCCTGAGCGGAGCGATGCCCTGGCCCGTCAGCTTTGCACCATTTCACCATTTCATTAGAATATTTCAGTGAAGGGCACGGAGCGTTAAAAACACCAACATGAAAACCGGACAAAGCCATGCCATAGTCCAGAGAAACGCAAGAGTCGTTGGCACGATCCCGCGCGATACAACCCCGGTGGTACCCCCCGAGCAGCCCAGCTGCACTGGCATCCTTCGGGGCACCTACCGACATGGGCAGCAGCCCCAGCCGGGCACGGCGCCCGCGGGACCCGGCCCCTGGGGGCTCTCCAATCCTGCCGGAGAGAAGTCTTCGCCGCTCTGCCGTTTGCTTGGGGTGAATGGCGCGTGCGAGGCCGTGTCCCTGCCGCCAGACATTGTCGTCCTGCGGACAAAGGGAAGGAGAAGCATAAAGCAGGGCAGAAAGCAGTGAGTGCTGCCTTGTCAAACCAGCCGGGCAGACTCAGACTCGTTCTTTTTGTAGCTGTTTTGTGACTGAAGGAACTTCCAAGAAAAGAAAGAAGAAAAAAACCTGCCCAACATTTTGATGGAGATTACCAGGAAGAGAGAGTAGTTAAAGGGCCAAGGACGTAGCCTCACAGGACTGTGAAAGGTTGAGAGACGGGGTTTAAATCTAAACCCAGATAATTCATGAGAAATAATAAAAAAAATTAAAGAAAAGAAGTTCCAAACTGCAGAATCACAGAGCAAGATACCCTAAGCTGCAGGGACTGCACCCGCCCGAGGCCCGGCCCATGTCCCAGCGCCCGGCTGCTTGCGGTGCGCAGACGACGGGGACAGGATGCTGGGGTGAGGGCCGGGGCTCAAAGCCTTACCTGGCGGGGCTGCCGCGTCCCCTCCCCGGCACTCAGGGGAGGGAGCATCGGCCCTCTGAGGTGGCAATGAAATATATGACAGATGGTTTAAGAAATAAGCAATTATCAAAGGGGAAGATTTTGGAACATATCCTTTGAAATAAAAATTTGTTTAGCATTTTTAGCAGCTGAAATAATTTTCAGAACATCTGATGAGAGATTTAAGTGCTTCATTTCCTCCTCTCCCTCGCCAAGCCATCCGTTTGAAGACTGTCTGTGGCACATCTAGTGCTCTGTTTTATTGGTATTTTTCATTGGATAATGGCAGAATTAGAGATCAATGGAAGAGAGGTACGAACCACAATATTCCTGGCCGTTTGAATGTGCGGGTGCTTTTGAAATGCTCCGTGGTTTTGCAGAAGGTAGAAGAAATGTGTCCTGTGATTCTTTAACTGCAACTACATGAAAGTCTGCCTTATTACATCTTTCCTTTCTTCCTCACTTTTCTCTGTTCTTCTGTTCTTCCTCAACAAAAAAAAAAAAAAAAAAAAAAAAAAAAAAAAAAAAAAAGGAAAAAAAAAAAAAAGGGAAATAGCTACCTACCCTGTCTCTTCTCCACAGGAACCGCCACACCCA
>JANIJG010024976.1:0-24326 GCA_024611175.1 Megaceryle torquata | reverse complement strand
AATAACCCCCTCCATGCCTGCCACTAGAGCATGTCCTGAAGCACCAGGTCTACCCATTTCTTAAATACCTCCAGGGACAGTGACTCAATCACCTCCCTGGGCAGGCTGCTCCAGTGCCTCACCACTCTTTCTGTAAAGAATTTCTTCCGAATATCTAATCTAAACCTCTCCTGCCGCAACTTCAGACCATTTCTTCTGGTTTTGTCAGTAGTTACTAAGGAGAAGAGGCCAACCCCTACCTCTCTACAACCTCCTTTCAGGTAGTTGTAGAGAGCAGTGAGGTCCCCCCTCAGCCTCCTTTTCTCCAAACTAAACATACTTATCTCCCTCAACCTCTCCTCATATAACTTGTTCTCCAAACCCTTCACGAGCTTGGTAGCTCTCCTCTGGACACGTTCCAGCATCTCAATGTCTTTCCTATAATGAGGAGCTGTAGTAGGGTGTTGAGGATCTGTGTATTCAATCACCGCACGAAGTTATCATTAATTATCACGGCTTGTTTATTGTATATGTTCCATACCACTATTACTCCTACAAAGCAGGCAAAGCTATTATTCCTATGAAGCAAGCAAAGCAGCATTACTTGCCCTAAGAAACAGACCAGGAAGATGTATGGTCCCCAGGTGCAGGGGAGCTGGTCAGCACACATGCTTAGTGGGTGTCCCCATGGAGACAACACAATCTCGATGTCAGGATATGTGCAGCTCAGCTCTCCACCCCTGAGTCCAGCTTTTATAGGGCCGCTGAGTCCTGGCACGCATGGCCAGTACGTGCCAGGAGGCAGCGGCTCAAGGTGGCAACCCCACCCAGAAGTGTTGGTCTCTGGTCTTTCTGTGGCTGTGCAGATGTTTGGTAGATTGAAGTCCCCAACCAGAACAAGGGCTGGAGATTGTGAGACTTCAGCCATCTGTTTATAGAATATTTGATCTGCCTGCTCATCTTGTTTGGGTGGTCTATAGCAGACTCCCAATACACTATCTCCCTTATTTGCCTTCCTTTTCATCCTTACCCATAAACACTCAACTTTATCACCATTGAAATCAAGTTCTCTGTAGATGTAGGACTTCTCTAATGTTATGATTGTACAATTTATTGCCTGCCCTAAAGTGTAGCAAGTCCCAAAATACAAATTGTAAAACAGAATGAGTAAGTAACTGGTCTCTTTCTGTGTTACTTTCTTCTTCTTTGCTCTGTAGCACTTAGAACTCCACTGAAGTACTCTTTAAAACAATTTGGTACAAATGGAGTGTACGCATAGGTCATGCAATTATCCTATTCCTTGTCTAGTTTTGCAAATGTATATTCTCCTTCTCTGACTCATGTAATTCTGTATCACACAGAGTTCTCAAATTAGCACAAAAACCCCAAGGAAAAGTCAGCCACTATCTCCAATTGTTCCGTTATCAGTCAGCTATGAACAACAATTGAACTATTTGTGCTTTGAAGGCTGACTTCTTCACTAATACACTTGATACCAGGATCTCCAGCATTAAATCACTGCATTAGTTTAATTGAGCTTTCCGAATTCTTAAACTGAGTCTTTAGCTGAAGCAGAAAGCTAAATTAATGTGGGGTTTGTTTTTTTTTTTTTGAGTAATACCTATTGAAAAATGGCTATTAATGACAGTCCACAGAAACTACAGTTAGGATCCTTGTATATACTTCTGTGATAAACTACATAATATTATCCAAAGGCTGTATCTTTTCAGACTTGTATTTGACACTTCTACTGATTCGGATTATGTCATAATATTTAGAAGATTCAAGTAATGTGGCATCAATGATTTTTTATCTTTCAGGTGGAAAGCTATTTCTGGCTATTTTTCCAGGAGAAAATTGATATTTCTTGATACTGAAGAGACAGGCTTTTTTCACACTAAAGTGAAATTCTTCTAGCTGTGCAAAACAGAAAGCTGGTAGATATTTTTATCTAGTTAGGTAGACCTTTCTGAAGGAGCCTTTACACTAGGAAGTGAATGGTTGCAACTTTTCTGTCAGCTAACACGTGTACAAACATTTTAGTTTATATATTCATTCTGTTTGCTAACACTGTGGAACTATCTTATGCAACTGTCAATTCAACAACCAAAACAATGTCATTTGATACAAATCTGTCATTGTTTTTTTTCTTTTTTGTGTGTGGTTTATTTTGTTTGGTTGGTTGGTTGGTTAGGTTTTGGTTTTGGTTTTTTGTTTTGTTTTTGTTTTGTTGTTTGTTTGGTTTGGTTTTGGTTTGTTGGGTTTGTTTTTTTTTTTTTGACACTCGATTCCACCACTTCTGACTTAAGAAAATTTTATATTTCATTCTGGTATTTTTTTTTACAGCTACTGTTAGGGCTCTGAGTACACTGGCAGGATCTGCAATGTTTTTTTTCCTCACTTGATGGGTTAGCTGTTTGTGCTCAAGACCTGATCTAACATTATGTGTCTATGTAACCTTGAATCAGGCTGATAAGGAAAGATCTGTGTGGAAAAACACTTTTGAGAGTTTTTGTCCCCACTACACATGGGAAATATATGTAAGCTCACATCCTTGGCCTTGGTCCTTGTGTGAGTTGTGGTGTAGGCATATATGTGCCTTGCCACGTACCTTCTTGATCTGTTGACCTGACTTTCTGGTTGATCTTGGGCATCACCATGGACTTTCCTTGATGTACTGACTTTTGCCTGAAACTAGTTACTGTCAGTGGACTTACTCTGCTCTTCTTACTCTGGATATTGTGGGACTGTGGCTCTTGTTGGTGAGGATACAGTCTCTGCCTGCCCTGCTTTTCTCCCACCTCCTGGCTCACAGTCTTTGTGGTTCAGTCCACTCTTGCTACTCCCTGACAAGTGCTGCCATAAACCAATATTTAAAAAAGAGGGTTCTGTACGTCTTCCACATTTGATTTAAGGCATTATGTAATTTATGCCTTCCCCTCACAAAAAAAAAAAAAAAAAAAAAATTGCTCACTGAAACCCAGCTCATGTTCTTGATATTTTTTTTGTGTCATCATCTGGTAACTATATCTGCCAACATCAGGTCCTTCTTACTTCTAAACTCAATGATTTTCAGTGTTTTGGACACCTGCTCTTGCTCTCTGCTACTTAGCACCAAAATATGGTCCTCCAGCCTGGGTATATTTGTTTCATATGCAGTGGACTGAGTCATAGCTCAATCTGGCCATCCATATCAGATCAAAAATTCTACTACCAACACCTGAGCTATCCCTGCTGAAGGAAATGATATGAACATTTTATGTGAATAGACATGTTCTCAAAATGGAGAAAATGTTGAAACCTGAATGTCTTCTGGAGAAGAATTCAAGCCTTCCTGATTTCTTACAAAATTTCAACATTATTATTTCAACATTATATCATCTTCAACTTGTCTTCTCCACAGCATCCTGCAGACTTAAAAATAGTACAGATTACCAATGACTGAATATCATTATGATTGAAAGTGTGTAGTTTGGCAATTATGCTTTGTTCTTCTCCCTTGTGTTTCTCCTCTATCAAGACTTGGGCCCTGTCAGCAGACACAGATGGAAAGTTGTGGAATGTTCTGAATTACAGCTATTGGTTCTGCTTTATATTTTAAAAGATAGCTTCTCGGGTCAACTTTTGCTTTTTAATTTCTTTATTAGTTGCTGAATCTTCATTCAATAAAGTAATCTGTGTTAAACTATTCAGGGAGCAGGATCTACATTAGTGAAAAACTGTCCCAAAGCAATCTCTGTTATGCTCCTCCTAAAGACAGTCACAAACACTAAGACTTTTTTGAAAAGTGGTCAAAAAGGAAGTCTTCTTCAGATCCACCAATGAGATTGTGAAAATGAATTTGGTTCACTTGTAAAACACAAATCCTTTCTGTTTTTGTTTTTTCTGACAAAATTATGTCCCTTAACTACTTAAGAAGCTGCAACTTTAGCTCATACTAAAACACTGCGCAATCAATATTAATTTAGTTCACCAGTCAAATTGTAGGGAACTATTTGACATCTGTATTACAGATAACTGTTGAGGTACAGTATTATCCTATTTATTCAGTAGAAGGTTTACAGTTCGCAAATCAAATATGACAATCTTTAGAAATGTTAAAATTCTGTGAAGATTTCTATAAACTGGGGAAAATTCCAGTTCATATGTTACTATTATTTTTAAAACAAGCAGAGTTCTATCAAGCACAAAGATGTAGAAGTAAAAGCACATAAATGTCTAGGCTTGAAGAAATTGTTAAAAGCTCTTCCTGGGATACTCCCAACCCTACTGTGAGATTAAATCTGCCATCAACAGGTACAGTGTTGCCCTCCTAGAAGCTCCTGTCTTGCTGGGCAGGCTGCCAGCTGGAGACATACTGTGGGAAACCCCTGGTGAGCAAGTGCAGTATTTTAAAATACCCTTCCAGCTGGCAGACTGCCTAGGATGGTATTTCTGTACACTCTTCAAAACACTTTTAAGATGTTTATTAAGATTACAGGCAGCAACCATGGCAACTGGTAGGAACTATATTTCTCAAGTGTACCAGAAAATCATATATACAAATAAATACGTGTGTATTGTGGAAAGATACAGGTCAATCCAATAGTCTATTGTAATTTGAATATATATTGAATAAGGTGGCATGTGGAATCTGAGCACTACAGCCTAATACAGGTGGAAGGCTACTGGAACAAAGACTTACACGAATATTTTTGTACTTGTTTGTGTATGTTAGGTGATGTGTTTCCTGTTATGGCAACATACTGTTATGTCCTTAGTGACACATACAAACTTTGGGAGGGTCATTGAATACTTAATGGTGAACCATACTGTGAAGGATTACTTAGTGGAGTACTATTAGCATATGAATAATTTCCTTTTTACTAAAAACTGACTAAGAGCTCAGAGTCTGTTGATGGATCTTGTTATCAGTACTCTGCTCTGAGTGCTGAAGTCAGACCATGTAGGGCTGTACCCTCCTAGTAGTCACATTTCACAGGATCACAGAATTACTGAGGCTGGAATAGACCTCCAAGATCATCAAGTCCAGACTATGACCCAACACCATGACATCAGCTAGACCATATAATTAAATGCTATATCCAATCTTTCCTTAAACATCTCCTGGTATGGTGACTCCACCACCTCCCTGGGCAGTCCATTCCAGTGTCTAATCACCCTTTCCATGAGGAAGTGCTTCCTAAGATCCAACCTAAACCTCCCCTAGAGCAGGTTCAGGCCCTGCCCTCTCATCCTGTCACTAGTTGCCTGGGAGAAGAGCCCAACCCCCCCCTGACTACAACTTCCATTCAAGTAGTTGTAGAGAGGGATGAGGTCCCCCCTGAGTCCCCTCTTCTCCAGGCTGAACAATGCCAGCTCCCTCAGCCTCTCTTCATAAGACTTGCCCTCCAGTCCCTTCACCAGTATCGTCACTCATGGCTCACTGTTTTGTGGAGCAGCCTGCTCTTACTTCTCCCTAATGCAGCCAAAAACCATGGTAACCGTCATGTTAAGAAAAAATAAGTAGATAACAAAAGCAAATCCAAATAATGACCAAAAGAAAAGAGGCAAAGTAAAAAGGGGAAAAAGAAAGTATGGCCAAGCCAAAACAAATAAACTAACAAAAAAACCCAACTAACCAAAAGCAAAACAAGGATAAGGATATGTAAGTTTTTTGTTATTTTCAGTGATATTTATAGGAAAAAGAAATCTTTAGCAAAACCCAAATCAACCCAAAACTCTTAACAAACCCAAGCAAAGGAAATGGAAAGGAAGACCAGTCCAGTTTAAGCCTACAAAAATGGAAAAAAAAGCTTTTCTCATGTAAATCACAACTTTTAAATGAGTATTTTCTGCCAATGATTTTAATCATCACAATTTCAGAAGTTTGTTTATTGAAAAAACTCTGTTTTGAGTAGTCAGTAGCCTGGCCAATGCTGTTTACATACTTTTTCTAGATAAGGTAGAGAAAAATTGACTGAGTTAATGTGAGGTAATGTGAATGTGGTCCCATTCTTAAAGATGTGGTCCAATTCTTAAAGATGACCCACTTCTTGAAGAATTAGGTTTTGAGTAGTCCTTATACAGTCAGTGAAGAATTTGTTCGAATATTTTATCCCTTCCCTCACCACTTTCAAAAAATTCACTCTCATTTCCTTTATTGATGAACTAAAGCAAAGGGGAGATAAGGCAAGGAAGTATAATTTTAACTACACTAATACGCAGTCAGACTGAGAAACTCTAGGATTACCCATATCCTAGTACAGACTCAGATTAAGTACAAAACAACATTGGTGTTTTCTCTGATTTATTCACTGCCTTATATATCATTGGAAATATGTGTACAGTGCTCTACATCATAGCCACACCCTGTGTATTAAGGCAAGACCAAATTAAAATATTTTGTCTTGGTTGGAAAGTTCAAAGTTGAATATTTATCTTTTGTTTTCAAAAAGCCTGTGTAGATTTTGTCTGGATTGTTTATATTCTGTAGACTGTCAAAGTATGGAAACAGTCTTTGTATAAGGAGAATTAGGCTGAAAGTGTTGTATAACATAAACACCAAATGATTTAAATCTATTTTATGCATCTTGCTTCCAAGAAATACAAAGTTCCATTTTCCCTTTTAAGTAGTCTTAGTGCAGGAAAAACTATTCTAGAACACACAGAAAATAAATGTCTACCCTGTGATAGATGTCTCAGAATTGAAAAAGTAACAGTTTTTGAGACTTAAGTCTGCAATGTGTTTCCTGCAAATAATAAAAAGAAAAAAAGAAAAAAAAAAAGTAAAAAACTCAGAATGTTTTGATGACACTGAAGCAATGGCTGTATATGGAATGTATACGTGTTGTAGTTTAGACCCAGTCAGGAGCTGAGCACCATGTTGCTGCAATCTCTTCCCCCCCACAATCCCCTGAATGGGAAGGAGAAGAGGGAGAAAAGTACAACACAGTTATAACACAGGTTACACTTCATTATGGAGAAAAGATGATGGCTAGCTAAAACTAAAAGAAAATAAGGAATTGTAATTACAAACCTGGAGTTTTGAGTAACACGTGACAAAATATTCTGTATCTTGAACATGTGGAGAGGTTGAGGTATGCAGTAACTGAATTATTCATGTAAGGTCATACAAGGAAAGTATGATTAAGTAAGACAAGGAACCAGATTTGCTATGATATAGGCAATAAACAACCTTCTTCCTCGCTGAAAATGAAGAAAGCTTCATCTAGCTATTTGTTGCATGTTTAGACTTTTCTGTTACACAAGTTTCTCCTACTTAGCTGACAGGGGCCTCAAGAAAAGCAGTACTTCTGTGAAAGGAAATTAAAAAAAAAAAAAAAAGGCAGAAAGAAAATTATATGGAATATATTCCTCTTATCAATTCTTAAATTAATACTTTGGACCTTATATGAATCAGCACCCCATTCAGCCCTGGCAGAAGCTTGCTGTTGAAGCAACTAAGAACTAGCACTTTAGATTTCCTCTCAGGAGCACATGAGACTCGGGGACATCCTGAACTAATTACTTAAACAATATTTGATGTTAGTTTCCAGTTCCTCTGAATATGTTTGTGATTATCACCAAACCAATATTCAATACTAGGGGCTGGAATGTGCCAGCAGGGCATTATTAATACTATTACTTTGCTCAGAAATGTTTTCCTGAGTGTCATGGTTTAGACTCATCCAGGAGCTGAACATCATGTGGCTGCTCATTCACCACCCCCTGTCCCAGCTCTCCCCAGCAGGATGGAAAGCAGAGTAGGAAGAAAAGGGAACAATCCATGAGTTGAGATAGAGAAATTAATAAAACAATGCAAGAGGAGAAGAAACAACAGTAACAACAATAATAATAATGAAACAATATATAAAGTGAATGATATAAACATCACCAAACATCTGTCTCTGCACTGACAGCACCAGAGACTTCATGCCCTGCCTGTCCCCCTCTCTGCCCTTATGTAGCAGGCATGATGTCAGTACTGGAGTGAATATCCTATTGGCTGTTTCACTTGTCTATCCTGGCTGTGGCCCCCTCCCAGCTTCTGGTGAAAATTAACTCTATCCGAGATGTACCCAGGACACTGAGAAAAATCTTTTACAACTGATAATAGTTCCCTCACTCCTTTTTTTTACATTTTTATGTGAAATAAATTACAATAGTACCAGATTATCTGCTCAGCAAATAAATTTTGTATGTTTTGTAGTAGAATATTATTTATGTCTAGAAGAAAAGATGCTTTAAAGTTAAGTATCATTAGAGCCACTTGAAGATTGTCCATATTGACATCTTCCATCTTCCTCATGGTAATATTTTATACAATTTTAATATATTAAGGGTCAGATATAGTCACTGTCTCAAAGAGAAAAGATACTTCCAGGTAAATCTTCAGTACAAGAAATGTTTCTGGGTTTTGGCAGGATTTTACACAGCGAGTTACTGCAACAGCATGGTTCCCTTTGCAGCTCCTGTGATCATGCTGACTTGTTATTAGCTAGTATTTGCTAGTAATGGACTCATATGAAGGCTTTGGGGTGAGGTACAATCTTTTTAACTAACCCCATGCCTGAAGAAGCAAGTCATTGCTGAGGTATATCAGCCATGTACCTCTGATCACTTGATTATTAATCATGAGGATTTTTGTCCAGCTAGGTGCATAACAAGACCCTCTGTGTTTCTTCCATTTTCTTCACTCTTTACAGAACAATTAACCTAAACTGTTAGTATCTACATGGGAAGCAATTATTATATCAGGAAAAAATTAACAAACTTAGTTGGAATAAAGACTCTATGTACTGAAAGAAAAAGCTTTGTACAAAGGGCTGAAGGGCAAGAAAAACAAATGATGGGTTTAATCTAGAAAAAGAAAGTTTATGGGTCTCAAGTATAAGGAGAGGTAACTAAAAATTCCTTATGTTTTGCTCTGTAGTCTGTGGAAAAATAAGATGGCAAAATTCAGTGAACCATTTAAAGCTGTGATAGAAAAAAAAATCATTGAAAATGGTGTAAGAAACATGTCTAGCTGTCTACAGGACAAGAAAAAATGAAAAAAAGTATATTGATGTGTATTCCCTATTAGCACAGAGACAAGGCAGAATGGCATTGACTCCATACATAGTTAATACAACTGCACTAACAACAGAGGTTCTGTCGGTAGAGCTGATGCCAGGCCATAAGCAGAGGGAAAACAAAAAATTGTTCTCACCCATACATAGCCTTGGGAGCATTCCAACACTCTGAATTCCCCTATACTGACCAGTCTGAGGTCTCTAGAGACATAATTCTAAAGTTGGATCTTCTTTCCAGAAAATCACTTCTTCCTTCTCCCAAACTTCATACATACCCAGATCAGAAAATTGAAAAATGCCATGTCTATGAATCAGTTAAATCTACCCTGCTGAGTTCAGAATTAATGTTTTATACTTTTGGAAATGAGATATCTCCAACTTTCTGATAGATATTCAGAAAAGGACTAAAATTTACCTTTAAAACATGACTTTTTCAAATATAGTAAACATACATTAAGTTTATAGTCATCATAGTCACAGCATATGGAGTAACATATACTTTGAAGTGTTTTACTGATTCTGCGTAACATTTTAAAATTTTTTCTTGGCTTCTAGATTGGGACATGAAGTTGCATCAACATGAATTTCGTGACCCATGCATAGAGAGGATGAAATGCTAATGAAGAACATACTTCACAGTAAGTAAATGTCATTTTTGTCAGAGGGATTTTCATATATGCAGACATGTTTTTGAGCACATACCATTTTTGGCTGTATCCAATTATAAAAATAATTCCTTCTAAGAAGTCTTGTAACAGATTGCTGGTGTTCTAAACCTGGAATAAGTACATAGTACATGAAAGTCAATACGATCCTTTATTTTATTTTTACACCATTTCTACACTTTTTCATCTGTGTGATTGTTTAAAAAAAAAAAAAAAGGTGCAAAGGAATATATTTCCTAAGGAAAATGACAATAATTTAGACTTCAAAATCTCTCTCCTCCCCTTTAGGAGTGTTAAACTCTTGAACATTTTTTCCTAATCTTTTCTATACTGTGATCTGTGATGAGATTAGAACTTGAACAAGTTCATGTAAAAACTGCTGGAAACAGTACGGTGCAATGGCTTCTAAATAACTGTAATTGCAATTATGTTACTTATATGGAAAATCCTATGCTTTTTTTTGTTGTTTGCTCTGATTTTTCTGCACTGTAAGAATAATCACATGATCACTTTCTTCCTTGTAAAACCATGGCTGTTGACATTTGGGGACCATTAAGTGTATTTTTTTTTTCTAGATTTTATTTAGCTAGTATGCTAAAGACAATCATCAGAGATGAAGTTTCCATCTTAATCTCATAAAGACCTGTCTTCGTATTTTTATGTGGAAAAATATATTTTATTAGCCCTATAAACTGTGTAAGACTGGTGGAAAGGAAGAGGAATTATTAAAAGAAGTATGGTAATTCAATTACACATGCAAAACTTTTTAATGTCTGAAGGTCTCTGACATAACAAATTATCACTGTAGTCATTCAGCTACTATCTATGTGCTTTTTAAATTCTTTGTTTAGGGCAAAACTTCTGTCCTCATTCCCACTACCATCCACTCCCCTTTTTTTGATAGAATAACACCTGTTAAAGGTTAGAAAATAAACAGTTTTAGTATCAGTACAATTATGAGTATGAAAGATTACAGCATACTAAAATCTGAACAGTTGCATAAAATGATTAGAGGTACAACAAGGTTGCAAATCAGTGTTTTAAATCACTAACAGTATCGCTGTCAAAGTTATTAACATGTGATCTTACTATGAATTTGTACAAGTATGACTTAAAGTTCAATAGCATAGTTCACTATTACTTGTTACCTGGAAGAAACATAGAAAGGAAAATTGAGTTAGAATCAATTTAGAATGATTTACACAGAGACCAGAGAAGCAGAAGGGTAAAGGACACCCTCCTATTGAGTTATGAGGTTCAGAATGGACCCCTTTGCTTTCTAAAGTCTCTCAGAGAGGAGTCTAGGAGAGGCTAGATCCAGACTTAGTCCCAGACTTGATCAATGGTTTATGTCTAAAGGACTGAGATACATGAATTTCATTAGTATTAGTTCAGCATGCTATTAGTCACTTAGAAAGGATCTGCTGTGAATAAGGAATCTCACTGCACTGGGTAAGAAGGGTCTCTTAGGCTTAGGTAAGGAATCTCAAAAATTGGGAGGCGTCCCTGCTTGAGGAGAGAATTGTCTGGAGTGCAGTCCACTTGCAATCCAGGGAGAACTCAAATTTTTCAGTATCTCATATACTAGATAAGCATTTCTATAAGAAGACACACAGAATAAAATAAATAGTAGTTGAGCCCCAACTAAACTAGATGGAAAAATCACCTAAATATATGCCCTACTACATATTTTTCTGAACATCAAGCAACAAGAGTTTACACTTTTTTACATAAGTTACAGTGAACATTTAAATATGATTTTTTGTGATAATTAACTATTTTGGGTACTTATCATCAATAACACTGCATCCTCTAAGGTACTTAATTGGTGTCAGGATAAAAAAAACAATTAAAAAAAAAAAAAACCCAACAAAATTAAGCTTTATTTTAACTAAAAACTATTTCCATGAGCTTTATACTGTGCAGTTATGTATGAGAGAACATGAGGTGTTCTGATACATTTAATGCATTAGAACTTGACATAGTGTAGAATTGCTTGCAGATAATGCATATACGTGCTTTCAAAACTTTTCCCAGGAGAAAGAAAAAAGTAGAAAATGAGCTAAAATTTGGAGAATACTTGTATCTTTTTCTTTTTTTTTTTTTTTTAATTAAAAAACATAATGAAAAAATAAGATAAAAGGATTCTTATATTTTTGGATTAAAATTACTTTTTTTTTTTTTTTTTTTTTTTTGATTTGATGACTAAAAATGCATCATTATTTCAACAGGAATATGAAATTGAGTCACCTCCTTTGGTGGTGGTGCACACAAAATTTTTTGTTTCAGTTTTGTTAATTCTTGATATTACTGTTCATTTTATAGCCAGAACTTTTTAAACGCAGTTACTCTTTTCCTTTTAGAAGACCTTTATAAGTGAAAGCAATTTGTCTAGTTTGATTTTTTTCCTCATAAAACCAGCAAATGTTAATGTAAGTAGGTGCCTACAACCAGAAAACAGTTCCAAAAAATGGGGTTTTTGTCCTTTAACTTGATGTGTTCTAGGACAAAAACTACACCAAACTTCTGTAATATATGTAATAAAATTAAAATTTATTTATATACACAAAAATATAATACATACATAAAATTAAAATCAGTAAATGTTTACCACTAAACTGCTTCTAATTATTCTTTTTAGACTTTTAAGTTGTCAATAACACCTCACTATTGATTTGGCACATATAATCACAGATCATTAAGTCAGTGAAACACCTCAGTGTCAATCCTTGTCTTATTTCTTATCCACCTACAATTTTCTTTTGTGTGAGAGAATTTAAAAAGGACATAGGAAAGGGTAATAGAGCAAGGCAACAGATAACTGAGTTAATTGGAATAGAACCTGTGAAGGTTTGAGAAGTTGAGAAACTTTTTAGCTGTAGGAATTATTACCAGGTGACTTATAGCAAGCCAGGCCTTTTCTCCCTGTAAAGTTTGGAGATTCATACAGAACCAGTATACTTAGACTTTGCTGCTCATTCCTCTCTCCTTCATGGCCCCCTCGTGGGATTGGAAGGAGAATTGAGAGAAAAAAGTAAAAATCTGTGGATTGAGAAAAAGACAGTTTAGTAGAACAACACAAAGAGAGTAGAAAGAATATTAATAACAGTAATGTTACATATAACAAGTGATATACAATGCAGTGTATATCACTGACCCTGGAGCCTCTCCCTGCTCTGGGCTACCACTGATTGCTCAAATCAGCCACCCTTTTCCCAGGCCAGCATCTATTTATATATATAATGGTCATGACATCAGTATAGTATTGAATATCCCACTGGCTGGTTTGGTTGCCTACCCTGGCAGTGGCAACTCCCAGCTTCTTGTGAAAATTAATCCTAACCTAGTGAAACCTAGGACACCAGTGTTATCTTAAAGGCATTGATTTCCATCATTAGTATAAACACTTGGTTAGGCCAAAACTGAGCACTTCCAGCAAGTCTTGCCCTAACACTAACATATTGTATTACCACATAAATGTGTGTATTGTAGGATAAAAGCATTTTTATATTACAACAGCAGTTGGATGTTTTTGTTTGCTCTCATGTTTCTATCTCTTAAGCACTCAATACACAATTAACAGTAGTTAAATATTTATGGTTCTTTCTAATCTATTGTGTGTTAGGAATTCATCTACTGAATATAAAAATGACATTTTCTTAAAAGGCAGATGTTTCATTAAATGCTAAAACTTTTTCTTCTTAAAAGCATATTTTAATCTTAAATCTATTACACATTTTCTTGAATTTGTCTATGAATGACAGAGAACAAATAAAGACTAATCAAGCTGTCATATTTATTAAATGTTTGACAGTGGTTGCTGAGTGCCTAGATTTTAATTAACTGCACATGTTTTGAAAGCTTTGCTATGTTTTTTTCTTACTCAAGAGCTATTCTTCTGTGATAGAGTAGGTTGTTTGTAATAGCTATTTGAGAAGTACAGAATTCAAGCTGTGTGTAGGTGATACATGAATTTTTCACCCCTGCTGACAACTACATTGACTTCTGTGTAATTCTTTGAACTGATTCAATCAAACTCATGCTGTTTATGCTTTTAATTGATTGAATTAAAACATCATTTTAAACACTTAATCATTCCATTAGGCAGGATTGTGTTTGTCTATTCTATGCTCAACCCAGCACAAAATAATCAGAGATTTTTTGTACACAAAGGATAAGAAAGCAAGTACCTCAGCCTGTTGGTCTCTCAGTCACCCTGGTTTGGTAGCCTCACATAACCATCTATGCAAAAGAGCTCTCTCTTTCAAAGGAGACTGAAGGTGTGTACTAGAATTGTATCTGTCAAAGACTATGAAGACTATTTTGTTTTGGAAAACCAGGTGTGAGCATAAACCTATGAATTCAGAATGAACAGGTTAATAAGACACACTGCTACTTCCAAACCACAAAGTTCCATTCCTTTGGGCTTTCCTGTGGAAGACTTCAGAAGAGCACTGTCAGTCTGGTAGGAATAATATTTCCACAATATGTCATCTTTACATTTTTTCTTAACTTTTCTTTACTCAACTGAGAAGTTCATAGTCATATTTTTACATCAAGAATTCTTCTGCTGGCTAGAAATCATAGTAAAACTAGGATTTTTCAGCCTATATTTACTGATTAGATTTATTATTAGTAATATATTTACCAGCAATGGAAAAAGTGTAGATTGTTCTCTTCTTCCATTATATTTATTTGCTTTTTTCCAACTTAACTGATTTTATCTGTGACTCCTTCACAAAGTTTTTGCCACCATTGCTGCATTTTAACAAATAATCTGATTATAATTTTATAATGCTGATTTTTGCATCTTTCTGTATATTATAGCATCCATAAATCTCTTCATTTCATAGAATCATAGAATGGTTGGGGTTGGAAGGGACCATAAAGATCATGTAGTTCCACCCACCCCGCCACGGCCAGGGACATCTTCCAATACACCAGGTTTCTCAGAGCCCCATCCAACCTGGCCTTGAACTCTTCCAGGAATGGGACGTCCACAACCTCTCTGGGCATCCTGTTCTAGTGTTTCACCACCATCACAGTAAAGAATTTATCCTTACAGCTAATCTGAAACAACCCCCTTTCAGTTTAAAAACGTTACCCCTCATCCTATCACTACAACCCCTGATAAAGAGTCTGTCCCCATCTTTCCTATAGGGCCCTTTTAAGCACTGGAAGGACATTATAAGGTTTCCCCCAAGCATTCTCTTCTCCAGGTTGAACATCCCCAGCTCTCACAGCTTGTCCTCATAGGGGAGGTGCTCAAGGCCCCGATCATCTTTGTGGCTCTCCATTGGACCTGCTGAAGGTCTATGCCTTATTCTGGAGACTCCAGAGCCAAACACAGTACTCCAGTCAGGGGTTTGCCAGATTGTAGAGGGGGAGAATCACTTCCTTTGACCTGTTGGCCACACTTCTCTTGATACAGTACAGAATGTGATTGACTTTCTGTGCTATGAGTGCACATTGCTGGTTCAAATTCAGTTTTTCATCCACCAGTACCCCCAGGTCCTTCTCAGCAGGGCTGTTCTCAATCCCATCAACCTTCAGCCTGTATTTGTACTTGGAATTTCCCCAATCCAGGTGCAGGACCTTGCACTGGGCCTTGTTGAACTTCATGAGGTTTGCATGGGCCTGCCTATCCAGGTCCCTCTGTATAGCATCCCTTCCCTGCAGCACATTGACCACATCACACAGTTTGATGTAATTTGTAAATTTTCTGATGGTGTGCTTTATCCCACTGTCCACATCACCAAGATAGATGTTGAACAGCACTAGTCCCAAGACTGACCCCTGAGGAACACTAGTCATGACTGGTCTCCATTCAGACATCGAGCTATTGACCACAAGTCCTTAAGCATGACTATCCAGTCAGTTCCTTATCCTCCAAGTGGTCCACCTTTCAAATCTATGTCTCTCCAATTTGGAGACAAGGATGTTGTGTGGGACAGCATCAAAGGCTTTACGGAAGTCTAGGTAGATTATTTCAGTTACTCTTCCATTATCCACCAATGCTAAACCCTGCTGTAGAAAGCCACCAAATTTGCCAGGTAAGATTTGCACTCAGTGAAGCCATGTTGGCTGCACCCTGTCACCCCCTTATTGTCCATGTACCCTAGCATAATTTCCAGGATGATCTGCTGCATGATCCTGCCAGGCACAGAGGTGAGACTAACTGGTATGTTGTTACACGGGTCTTCCTTTTTTCCCTTTTTAAAAATTGGAGTTATATTTCCCCTTTTCCAGTCAGAGGAACTTCACCAGACTGCCACAGCTTCTGAAATATGATGAACAGGGGCTTAGCAACTTCATCCACCAGTTTCCTCATTACCCACAGTTTATTTTCCTCAGGTCCCATGGAGTTGTACATTTTCAGGTTCTTTAGATGAACTCGAACCCGATCTCTTACACGAGGTAGTTCTTCATACTCTCAGTCCCTTCCTTTGCCTTTTGAGACCTCAGCAGTGTGGCTGAAGCACTTGCTAGAGAAGGCTGAGGCAAAAGAGTCATAGAGTATCTCAGACTTCTCCATATCCTGGGTAACAAGATCTCGCGTTTCTTTCCAGAGAGGGCCCACAACTTGTGCAGTCTTTTTTTATCACTGATGTTCCAACAGAAGCTTTTCTTGTTGCCCTCGATGTCCCTGGCCAGATTGAATTTTATCAGGGCTTTGGCTTTCCTAACTTAATCTCTGGCTGCTCAGACAATTTCTCTGTATTCCTCCCAAGTTACCTGCCCTCGATTCCATCCTCTGTAGGCTTCTTATTTTGTGTTTGAGTTGGTCCAGGATCAGCTTGTTCATGCATGCAACCTCCTAGCATTGTTGCCTGACTTCCTCTTTGTTGAGATGCAATGCTATTGAGCTTGGAGGAGGTGAACCTTGAATATTAACCAGATTTCATAGGCCACTCTTCCTTCCAGGGCTTTATCCCATGGTACTCTACCAAGCAGGTCCCCAGAGACACCAAAGCCTGCTCTCCTGTAGTCCAGGGTAGTGAGCTTGCTGTGTGCCCTCCTTGTTGCATTAAAGATCTTGAGCTCCACCATTTCATGATCTCTGCAGCCAAGGCTGCCCTTGAGCATGACATTTGTCTAAAGTGGTTCCACAGACATATTTTAAAATACTGACTACATAATCTTTTGATAAGTTGCAGAGATGTATGACAAAAATTATTTTGTGGGAGGCAATATGAATGTGCCACATGAATGATTCACCCACATACTTTCCCTTAATCCCTTGTCAGTGTTGTTTATATTCAAATTTCTTGGAAACTTAAAATATTATCCATGAACAAATAAGATTATTTAATACAAAATTCTTCTGGTTTTGCTTCAAATACTATTTGTCTGAATAAAATTTTTATTGGTTTAGGAACAATATTCTTTTCTGAGATGGTAAGGAACTTTTAATATATCTTTGCTCTAAAGAATCATTGCCTCATGACTTCTATGCTTGATACCTCTCAATGATCTTGTGTGCATATTTACAATGTTATATTTATTTCTAATTTCACTCCAAAATCACAACCTTAGCTGTCAGGCTCAAGCTGTGTTCTTCTCTTTGTATCTGTCATCACTGTTAATAAGGATTTGCATGCCAAATTAGGCCCTTGGTTACAGATGAAATTCCATTACTTTCAAATTATGTCCTTAGTGATAACTCCATAACTTTATAACCTCCATATTGCAAGTACACCTGTAACTAAATAGATATTAAGCCTCATCCAAAGGTTATTGAAAACAATTAGTATCTTTATACTCACTTCAATTAGCTTTCAATAAGGCCTTTATTTAACAACTCTGTTAATGAAGTGTAAGAAGGATTAATGCCCCTCTCATTCTCTCTTAGCTATGTTGTCTTGTAATGACAATCAAACTTATTACTGATTCTTTTTTAAGAAGGCAAATTTTAAACAACTATCTGAATATATACATGAAAATAACAGCTTCTTACAAATTTACCCTTAAGAGCCATGTAGTAAAGGAGTACATAGAAAGGTCACTATTTTGAAAGAAATAACACTCTGAGTAATCACACTGTGTAGCAAAATCGTACTTTATGTTTCATTAAGACTTATTTCTTCAGTGCTTTTAAAAAGAGAACAAAAATTCATTAGCACATATATTTGAAAGAAAAAAAAATGGAGAACATTATCCATCTGATAAATATAGAATGTACATGAAGGTTTGAAAACAACTCTAAATCACATACTTAGTATGATGCAAAGGATGAATCTTAAATTCAAAGTGGTTCTCATATGAGCACTTGTAACTGCAATAGGAACATGCTTTCTGTAAATAAATACATACTTAGTGTGATGCAAAAGGTGAATCTTAAACTGAAACTGTGTTACTGGTATGAGCACTTGTAACTGCAATAGCATCATGCTTTCTCGATATAGAGTGAAGAACAATATAAATTTTACTGTGCTCTTAAGTTGGTTAACAGTCTATATATACATACAATGCTTTCAGATACTTCAGCATATTCTTAATTTAGATTTTGTCTCATTTTAAATAACTACATATACCTTATAAAAATGTTGTCTGTATATTTTTGTAAAGCTTAAGGTCAGGAGGAAAAGAACCACCTCTATGAAATGCTTTAATTCTAAAAAATACTGTTGCTATGACTACTTGAGTAGCTTTTAAGGTAATGTCCTTTTGATTTAAAGTATTTTTAGAACTTTGGTTACCCTAACAACAGTGTACACTTAAACCAGCAACTTCAAACAAGTTATTTCTTGTTTGTAAAGAAAATCTATTTTCTTTCTTTTTCTTTCCTGATGAAGAACTTCTAGTCATTAAATGATGAAAAAGATAAAAGAAAGAAAGCTTCAAAACTGTATTTCACGTATTATCTCACTCAGCACCTTTAGTCTAAGTAGCAGCAGTTAATTTATACTGATAATTTCACTGTATTTTTACTATGAGCAGATCAGATGATCAAGATGGAACAGTAAGACTAATATTTTTGGCTGTCATGCCCATAATGGTTTGTTATTGTATTTCAGTAGATAAATATTTTTTAAATTGGCTGTAGTTCCTATGTAACCTGTTTTACTTCAGTTAATAATAGGGAGTAATACATTGCAAGGCTCCATCTCTAGAAGAAAAAATGTTTACTTTTTCTTACTCAAACCAATGTTTTTATTCCAGTGCCTTTTTTATCATTTTGGTGAAGACCTGTGAATATTCTCTCCATTCATTCTAAGAAGTTATTCCTTTTCTTTATTCTGAATTTACCACCTGCACCTTTCAATTTATGACCTCTAACTCTTACATTGGAAGATCCAGTGAATAATTGTTCTCTATTCAGTTTCTCTATGCCAGTCTTGACTTTAAAGACATCTATAATGCTTATCTTCAGTTATCTCTTCCAGGCTGAAGAATATTATTCCAGGAAATACACTGAATATATGGATTGTTAGATGGATTTAAGACAGAGTGGACTATCATCTGCAAAGGGTGATGGTTAATGGCTTGGTGTCTGGTGGCTGATAATAAGTGGGGAATCCCTGGAGTCAGTATTGCTCAACAGAAGCTTTCTGAAGCTCATCAGGAATAGTTATATGCATCATAGAAGGCTGTAAAGGGTCTGACTGAGTAGGACCTTAGCAGAAAAGGATCTGCCAAGTTAAAGAAAAAAGCCAGTGTACAATAAGATGAGCAAGAGAAGCACTGAGAGCTATTTTTTTCTCTAAAGGAGAGGGTTCTGGGAGGCAAGTACAATAACACAGCTATCAGGACAGGGACCTTGCCAGTCAGACCTCTGTCCCATAGTATCCAAGTGAGGCCTGCAGGGCAGGCCCAGATATGGCAGCCAGGTTCAGCCAGGCCCCAATCATCAGTCAGGTCCATGGCTGATGAAGGTCCTAGGTAAAGGTAGGAAGTTAGCCTGCAGCAGACTTAGGTCTGCTGTAGGTAACTAGGATCAGATATATCCTTGTGACTGCCGAGAAAATCCAGTCACTAAAGGTCTGATGGCAAGGCTGTAATTACAGAATCCCAGAACCACAGAATGGTAGTGTCTGGAAAGGACCTCTAGAGATAAGTCCAACTCCCATGCTAAGGCAAATTCACCTAAAGCAGGTTGCCCAGGAATGCATCCTGGTGGGTTTTGAATGTCTCCAGAGATAGAGACTCTACCACCTCTCTGGGCAGACTGTTCCAGTGCTCTGTCACCCTCAAAGTAAAGGTCCTCCTCATGTTTAGATGGATCTTCCTATGTTCAAGATTGTGTTCATTACCTCTTGAAGACACTCCACAGGTCAGGCATCCATGACCAGACACAACACATACAGAGGATATTTCAGATCAGGACTAGATGTCTCAATCAGTTTAAAGGAAGCTTCTGGTCCAATGGAAAGGAGTTTGAGGGGTGGAAGATTCAGGTGAGGCTGTTCAGGGCCATTAAAGCCAATTAGTGTCCTCAGAGAACTGGCAGTATTCCCCTCTTTTTGCAGAGAGGTCATACTTGGCAGTTTGGTAAATCTGTGTCTTACCTGTAGGTTGACATCCCAGCCTGGCCTTGACACATTCCTATCGCCACGGAGGTGCCCAGTACCCAGGTCTGGATCTGCCTCTGTTTGTCCCCAGCCTGCCCTACTTCCTGATTGTGGTGCTGTTTTTCTCTGAGTAGTGAGTCCTTGTCCTGTCACCCCCAAGAAAAACCCCTGTAGATCCCCATCCTCAGGGGGAAGCCAGCCCCCATTGTGTCTTAAAGATAATTTATTTTAAAGAAGTTTTTGTATAAATCATAACTATGTTATATTTGCTAGATTTCTATGACAGTGAACTTTAGTCAGATCTGTACTATATTTAAGTGACTAATGGTCTGAATGTAGGAGCTGCTGACAGGTCATTTATGGAATGCTAAGCAAAAAAATCCTGAGTCTGGCTGGACACTGGAGGCTAATGTAAAGAGAATGCGATAAGGTACCTTTAAACATCACAATTTGTTTTCTGAAAAATAAGTATCTAGAAAACCAATTTACCACTTGATTGCAAACCCCTAAATTCTTAATTTCTCATGCAATTAACCATATCAAGGGTTTTGATATATCAATAAGCACAACATCAGTAGAATTTCCATGATCATAGTAACATAGATAACTGCAAAATATTTGTCAAATTTAATAAAGCACTTCAGGTTAAATAATCAAGCCAAAAAACTTACGACATCAATCACTGATTCCATTTGTAGACAGGTGTAAAGGATGAGTATACACAAGAAGAGGATGTAAGAAAAAGCCAGCTGCAGTACTTGAAAAAGTATATGTTTTAATGGAAGGAAAAAAAAAAAGAAAAAAGAAAAAGAAACAACAAATAAAAACACAGATACAGAGATTTGTAAAAAAAAATATATATAATTGGGCCATGACAAATTTAGACATAAAAATACTTTCAGTATCACTGTAAGTACAAACATCCATAGATATTGCAATCTTAAAGGAACATTAAATGTGAAAAAAACAAAGGAATCCTAAAAGAATTATGAACAAATTGGAAAATTTACTTTATGGAAGCTAAGTGTTTAATGTACTATTGGAGCTAAGCTATCACATTGATGCATGAGTCACCAGCTATATGCAATAAAGAAGGCTTCCTAATACTGAGTAACCATATCCCTGACAATATGTGAAGACAGCTTGAAAATTAGAGGAAGATTTAGAAATAAATTTTAATTGTATGTAGATGCAAAATACTTTAAAATAAAAATTTCAGATTCATGGGTTCCAGTCCATGCTCCATTATATCTTGAAGAGCTTAATACACAGTCAAATATCAGGAGACTACAACATTGCTTTAAAGACAGAGAAGGAACTCCTAGACAGTTTTAGCTAATTATATGCCAACATTTTGAAAGAAAAAGTACTTTTTTCATAAAAATGCAAATGATGACAATGAATCATCAATGGAGGGAGCTAGCACACACAAATATAAAAGGACAAAACCTTAACTTGGGTACTTCCATTCTCTTATTTATTATGTTGAATATCTGCTTCTATACTCCCTCTTCTTTTTTTTTTTTTTTTTTTCATTTATAGGTGTATAATTCTACTATGCATTTACAGATATTCAACTTTGCATCCTTGTTGTCATTTAGTTTCTATTCCTCTTCTTTTTTTTTTTTTTTTTATCAAAAAATAAACATTATTGCAAATAAAAATGAATAGTGGAGAACTAGATGATACAACATATTCAGATTATTTTTCAGATACTTTTGCCAAAATCTTTACAAATAGCTATTTATGAAGTTGAATTATTGCTATGTAAAGGCAAATGTTATCAAAAATTAAAAACTGACTAAAATAAGCAAAACAAATAATGAAAATAATTATTTTGTTCTCAATGGGAAGAGGATGACTGTGATTAGAGAAAGAACCAGTTATGTAGTGTGCTATTCACCGATGATCTGGAAAAGTGATACTGGAAAACCAAATAATTTAAAATGGTGATTGAGATGCAAATGAGGAGTTCCAGGTAGACCTCATAGAAATTAATGAATAAAACCATGGATAAAAATCAAAGCTAATAGAGGAAAAGCTATGCAAAGGGAATTATTTGAATATTTGTGTACAGGATTAATAATTTATTTGTATCAGCTCAAGATATGGACGTTGGCATTATAATGAAAACTGAAAAAACATTTCTTTTCAAGAAACTGAAAAAGTTCTCACTGTGGTTTATTTAGAGTGAACCAAGAAGATTCCTAGGGTAAATACATAGACTGTACTATCTACTTCTTTTTCCATGTTTTTCATGTTGTTTTTTTTTTTTTCTTTCCTCATTATATTAACGTTACTAATGCACTTCGTATTTGTCAGAAAAAGTATGGAGCTGGTGAGAGTTTTCTATGCCCCCATGATCAAATTTTCTATTAGACTGCTCAAAACGCCCTCTTTTGGCCTGTAGAATTTAAGAATAAAGTTTTTGACAGATGATGCACAAGGTTCTATAAATGGAGAATATGCAGAAACATTGGGAAGTATTTTATCTGAAAATTTAATTTTACCTCCTTTCCTTGTAAAGAACATTGATTAAAAAGAATGGCAATCAGCAGTGAAAGCCCTCAGAAGAGAAAAAAAAGCTAGATACATATGTAAATATTTTATATATGTAATGTATATTAAATGCATGTAGATAAATGAGTTTGTTTAATTGTCACCATGATGATAGCTAAACATTGATATACTAATGCTTCTACATACATATGAACTTAAAAGTAAGTATGGAACTCCGAAACACATAGTAATATTAAATGCAGAAGT
This sequence comes from Megaceryle torquata, assembly GCA_024611175.1. NCBI lineage: Eukaryota > Metazoa > Chordata > Aves > Coraciiformes > Cerylidae > Megaceryle > Megaceryle torquata. Next base: position 1,352 of record JANIJG010024976.1, on the reverse strand, counting down.
TCTAACGGGACATTTTATTCTCCTATATTTCTATAGCTAGTCCTTTAATTACATAATATAGCTATATTTCTCTGACATAGTTTAGCTAAAAAGATTTATGTCACCAAATCTAATATTTTGCCAAACTGCAGATGGATTACATCTAATATGCTTCCTTTGACTAAAAGGGGGCCACGAGGATGGTCAGTGGGATGGAGCACCTCTCCTGTGAGGACAGGCTGAGAGAGTTGGGGTTGTTCAGTCTGGAAAAGAGAAGGCTCCGGGGAGACCTTATTGTGGCCTTCCAGTATCTTAAGGGGGCCTACAAGAAAGCTGGGGAGGGACTTTTTAGACTGTCAGGCAGTGATAGGAGTAGAAGGAATGGATTAAAACTAGAGATAGGTCAATTCAGGTTAGACATTAGGAAAAATTTCTTCACCATGAGGGTGCTGAGACACTGGAACAGATTGCCCAGAGAGGTGGTGGAAGCCCCATCCTTGGAGATTTTTAAGACGAGGCTGGATGGGGCTCTGAACAACCTGCTCTAGTGGGAGGTGTCCCTGCCACTGTCAGGGGGATTGGAACTAGATGATCTTTAAGGTCCCTTCCAACCCTGACAATTCTATGAAAATAAAAGCAATACTGTTAAAAAAAAAAAAAAAAAAAATTTAAAAAAATGTTTCTAGCCTCATCTGCTTTTTGTAATCTCATTCTGTATTTCATTCAGTTTCACCTCAAATCATATGTTTCACGTCCTTCATTATTTTCAGTTAGTCCTACTTAGCATGGTATTCTCCAATACATTCACAATAATTTCTTATAACATTTTTTTTTTCCACTGAGCTATAGGATGATATTTATATATTTATTTGCTAAACACTTAAACATCTGTGGAATTTTTCATCACTAAGCTATGGCCCATATTCTGTTCTGATTTAAACTTAAAGTCCATGATCCAGAACTATTCTGAGGACTAAATGGTGGTTCAGCCCTAATTATCATCCAGCTTTATTGCTGCAAAGTACCATATGTAGCTGTATATTATCAGAAACTGTTAATTTCCATTCGAGTCAAATGGAATGTTTGTTCAATTCTGCCATACTCTCTCTGGTGTCTCTAGTGTGAACTTTTGCTGGTTCTCCTGTGATACTGGTAGCTTTTAAACTTTTCTACAGCTTGCCCTATTAGAATCATAGAATTGTTCTGGCTGGAAGACACCTTGAAGATGATCAAGTCCAACCTTATTCCTAGCCCTATCAAAGCCACTAAACCATGCCCCTTAGCACAACATCTACCCAGCTCTTAAACACCTCCAAAGATGGTGACTCCACCACCTCCTTGGGCAGGCTATTCCAATGCCTGACAACCCTTTC
>JANIJG010024975.1:133917-158157 GCA_024611175.1 Megaceryle torquata | reverse complement strand
GCAGTGAGGGGGGATGGGAGAGAAAGGGCGAGCAGGGGGGGAGGGGAAGGGAGTTGGGGTAGGGGGGGTGAGGCGGGGGGGGGGGGGGGGGGGGGGGGGGGGGGGGGGGGGGGAAGCAATTACATGGAAAGATGGAACTGCAGTGCTTGCATGTGTGGCTTTCTTAAAAAAAAATAAACCCAGACCTGAAATGTTTTGGCACGTGATCTTGTAATGAATTTCCTCTCCACACATGTTTAATCACCAAGTTCATTCGCTGTTTGTGGGCTGCAGTTAACGGGCAGGCTGCTGCTGGGGGGCTAGGCGAGGGGTGCTGTGGCACACGCATAGGAAGAGGAGAAAGGAAAAAAAACAACGAACCCAAAGCAGACTAAAAAGCATTTGAGTGAAAGAAAATACGTAAATGGGAAAGTTGAGCAAGGGAGATGGATGCCATTCAGCAGGGCATGGGACCACTGCTGCGGGACTTGGAAGAGAAAGTTATATGGCCTTATTTTCCTCACCTAGCGGGTCAGCCTGTCAGATGAATCATTTTATACTGCCCTGAAGTGAATGGTATTGGCACTTGGCCACCAATTCAGTAGCAGCCTTGAACTCTGCTTTCTCTTCCACTTCAGGTGAAGCAGATTTATTCTCAACCCACCACAGATTTGCAATTCAGTATTTATTTGTAGGATACCCGGTTCCTTCAGCAGCGATGTCGGGAGCACCGAAGGTTTGTTTTGGATCCCACGTTGATTGCAGAGGAAGAGTTGGTTGCGTCAGATTCCTTCTGGTCACATTTGCTATGGGGTATACACAAGAAGTGTCTGTTAGGAGTCAATGAAAATACCACTGAGGTTGCATTAACATACCTAATAGCTGTGTTAATAAATGTCATACAATAAAATAAGAAGGAATATTTTCAGCTAGGTCCAAAGCTATGTAAAAAATGCAGTTGATTAATGAAATCCATTTCTGACTGAATTGGACTTTTATAATCAACTGACAATCCATCTGTGTCCTATTCTTGCTGGACAAGTATTTGCAGCTCAGCTTTTTAGGATATATTTCACAAGATCCTCTATCTGGTCAGCCCTTTTCATAGATTGCTTGGCAGGAGATGCTGGAGGTCACTTGCAGTCTTTTGTCCCCTTTGAAGATTAGAGCGACAAAGTGAAGTCACCCAGCACCTGATGCTCACTCCACCCATGCTAGTAAATCGTATGAGCATCAGAAGCAATGCACACTGTGCCAAAGTAAGAGGAGATACCTTTTTCTTTTCACTACAAAGAAATAATATTTGCAGAATCACCCACAAAGTGCATTTGTTGCAATCTGACACTTTTAGCTGGAGATGCAGGAAACCGGAGCAGCTGCCCTGTGTAGCAGTACTGGGTCCCTTGCAAGTCTGATGAACCCATCACAGTTCCCCTAGCAGGGGACAAGCAGGGACTGATCATCCCTACTGAAGGGGCTTGAGTCCTCCCTAACAAAAGAGCCTAAAAGCACACTTAGCATCATCCACACCCTCATTTTATTCTGGGTTTATATGAGAACACTTCCCTGCCTGTGCCTTTTCACAGAATCACCGAATCACTATGGTTGGAAAAGACTTTTAAGATCGTCAAGTACAACCCTTAAAATTTTAAAGATTAAACCATTTTAAATGCCCAGGCTGGTTATCATGTTGTGGCATATTTCCAATCTGACAGCTACGATTTCATCCACCAACTTGAAAGAGTGTGACATTCTCTAGCATCCAATCATACTTACTGGAATTGCCAAGGTAGAGTAGGGGTGCTACTAACAGCAAATGGACAGAAGGGCTTGGATTTGGAAAAAAACCCCAACCTGTTAATCAATTCTAACAGACGTTATCCATTGAAAATAGGTTTATGTGCCTCTTAGCAAGTTCCAGTTTGAATTATGTCAACATATATTTGGGATTCTGCAGTGATCTTTGTTCACAAGGTTAAGTTGAATGGTATAACCTGTCCAGTGACAGAAGAATTATGCAGATTGTAATGTCCTTCAGGCAGTGGATGGTGTGTGGAGGAGCTCATTCAGTGCTCGTGTTAAATTTCCATGTGTTGGCCAGATGCTCTTATTGGAGCACCAGTGAATCGGTGCTGCTGTGATCTGCTAATTGTTTTGACACCATGGGAGTTGGAAAGTGCTGGTGAACACTTGGCTCGACCGAAATGTGTGTTTTAGTTAAATGACCCCAGGGATGATCAGAGTCAATTTTCCTGCTTATGTCTGCTGCCCTGGTGCTTGAGGTGGTTCTGGTCAGTGCTATCGAAAACAAGCAAGTATTTAGCTAGTTCTTTTTGTGTAGCACATGAAGAATAGAACTGTCTGTTCAAAGCCAAAGCTCAGCTCAAGGAGCCACTTAAGCACATGCCCTAATCAGGACACCACTTGAGTTTATACACGCTTATCTGTAAGCACGTCCTTGAGTTTCACTAGTCTGTGTGGGGTTCACACCCAGGTCTAAGCATCAGCACATACTGAAGTGCCTTTCCAAGACGTTTTCCAGAACCACGACCTAAGTGAGAAAAATGAGTGTGTCACATTCAACCACATTTGAATATATTGCTGCAGCTTTTGCAACAGTGAGGAAATCCTGACAAACTTTGTTTCCCTTCAGGTCTGCTAAATTATTTTCCACTTATCCCCCTGCTCTCGCCACGGTTACCCAAGGAAGCAGAGGACTTTTGCTGTGGAAGACAACCTCTGTTCTCTGCTCATTCAGGTGCAGGTTGAAGGACAGAAGAATGCTGGCTCTTGAAAAGAATTTGTTTCAGATTCATCCGTTAAAATCAGTGTGTTGATTCTTTCACAGTTGACTTGTAATGACTCCCAGGAGTTTCTCTCCCAGAAGTGAGGTCAAATGTATTGACTTTTCTTTCTTTCCTCTCAGCTTTTCAACACTGAACAGATGATTGTTTTGATAATCAAACTTTCGCAAATCCAAGGCACAGTGGTCATAAGGAAGGACTCTGTCTTTAGAAGCAAGTATCCCCTCTTGAGGAACTCAAAGATTTTGGGGAAGTTAGTGTCCTTCACAAGCAGAAAAGTTGTTAATTAGAGATATTTTGAGTTTAAAGACAAAAATGGTGAATTAATGAAATTACCCTACCTAATGTGTTACCCTCTTTTGGCTCTTGCTGGGCTACTTGTTGCAGTAGTCAGTCATGCTGTTTCTTACACTGGCTAAGGATGACATAGCAGAATTAGCACATGGAGAAATCTTCCACAAGATCAAAGCAATGAACTGCCCAGGATTCAAATCAAGGGTGGGGGGAATTAACAACAGGATTTCGAAGGGATATTGTTTCTTACAGTAGCTACATATATGTCAGCAAATTCCAGAAGTGAATCGAAAGATCTTCCCTTCAGTTGCAGCTGTGAAACACCTGGATCCAGCCATTCAGGCAGAATCCACCCTTTCATTTTCATAGGACACAGTGTTGTTTTGCACTAAAGATGAAGTGAAATATGTCCTCCTTCTGGTCTTGCCTTTGTTACTCCACATTGGCAGAGTGAAGTTGGGGTCAGCCTGGCACAGGCAAGTGCTTAGGTACCATGGCTTTGCACTGAGAGTCCACAGAAACCACACACACTGGGAAACTGGTCCTCCCATCCTGCCTTGAAAAGTCAGTGCAGCTCTTGGTGGTCTTATTTCCAGTCTACAAGCCTTGGGAGCTTTCCATATCTGTGTGATGAATTTGAAAGTCCTGGTCACAGCCCAGACCCTGCCCATGTACTTGTATCATTCTCTGTTGCTGCCTGAAGCCCTCAGTTGTCCCTGGGAGGGCTCAGCTGGGATAGGGAGCAGAGCAAGTCCTTCAGCCACTCTTGGTCACAGATACCCCCCTTTTAAGTGCCAAGATATAAACACTTTCCTACCTCTGCCAGGCAGTTCAGCAGCTGCAGGGAGGACTCACCACATATTAGCACAGCCACCTTGGGATGGGTTGTCCCATTTGCACCACGCCAGCTCAGTCTCCTCCACTTCTCTCTCTCTCCTAATACACAGCAAATTAGCACGAGACCTCACTACATCTCACTGGGATGTCCAGTTCTCACCCCTTCTTTCCTGATAGCCACACTTCAGCCACCCACCAGCCAAAGCTGTGTCTCAAGAGACCTGCAAGCCAGGAAATCCCCACTTCTCCTGGAGGGCTGCCTCCACCTGCAGACACTTCACCTTTTATAACCCCATCCGTCATGGTAATTAGGCCTTTCAAGTGAGGATTGCCTGACCAATATGATTTGTTTCAACCTCTCCATTCTGGTAGCAGTGCAAAGTCTACTCAACCACAGTTAACCAAATGCATTTACAGGTACTCTCCTTAGATGGCCTGAAAGTTGAAGCTAAACAAATGTAGACTAAAACCACGATGCTTTTCAAAAATTTATTTCTTGCAGTGACCATAATTAATCAGTGGAAGAATCTGCAAAAGAGATTTTTCCATCACTGGAAGTATTGAGGTCAGGATGAGATGCTTTTCCATGCTGTGGTTCAAATGGAAATGAGTCCAGAGAAATCCTACAGCCTACAAATATAAGACTGGATGATCATAATGAGCCTTCAATGTTTATGAGAACACATCAGTATGTGGACCTTGAGGAGGATGTACCAAAGTCATCCCAGATTGGAAACCAGAAGATGTGAGATGAAGCTGTGAGAGGCTCCCAGAGGCAGGGAGTCCGGGATAGACGTAGCAGAACACCTCCGACCTCTTCTTCAGCACGTGGACCCTTAACAGTCAATAAGGGTATCTCCAGACCCTTGGGACCAGATGGATTCCCGGACATCCCACATGCCAGCAGTGGTGATGCTAATTAGAGTTTTAAATAGGCTAATAAGCTCATCATTCTTAGGCCTATCTGTCATTAGTATTTATGGATTTACTTCATCTCTTTCTTTTCAGAAGGTTAAAGAGGAAAAGCATTTTCTTCCCAGGCCCAACTGGATCTCCTATCTCCATCTTGCTCTGCTTCACACATACCCACAGTACTTGGGCTTCTAGTCCCTAATTTCATCAGGAACCAGTGAAAGCCAGATGTTATTGCCTGTGACTGGGAAGAATTGATGCAGACAGCTGTGGGATGCGATGACTCAGTGGCTGGTTTACCAGCAGTTTCAGTAAACATGTGTTTACAGACACCCCTTTCAACACGACCAGCTGCTGTGGGTTTTCTTGGCATGATGGAAGGTGACACTGAATGAAAGAGTCTCAGTCACAGAGGAAAAGATCCAAGATCTCTTCTGATGCAGGGACAGATTAAAAGAAAGTATCCACATTGTCCGAGCAGGATATCCTTTATGGGGAGAGCAAGCTGCTAGAAATGAATGAGGACACCTTGTTCTGAATGAATCAGGCCTCTGTTTTCACTTTGCTCCCTCCATGCTCCAGCCCTGTGGAAACATTTTTCCTTAAAGACCTCTTGACATTGTCACTAGCTTTGCAGATTGCTCGTCTTTTGTACACAAGAAAAGTCACTTTTGGAGGAGTGGTTAGGTGAAAGAAGATAGAGTTTTCTACACCAAGGGATAACTTCTCATAAATCTGATGGAGCACATTCATTTGTCTTGCAAGCCTACCTCGAGCACCCAGTATCTCTGCCCATCAAGGTCACATCTGTTTAAATGTGCACAGGGAGGCTGAGCCAGCCACTCAGGAAACATTGATTTGTGATCCCGTATTGCAACAGCCTGAGCAATTAGTATGATCAAAACATCCCATTTCATGTCATTATTATAGACCTGAGTATTTATTTTCATTTTTTAGGACTTAAAAGATGAAAGGGGCAACAGTGGCTCTAGAGTACAGCTGCAGGTAGGACAACCCTCTCTTGTCTCAGCACCTACACGCCTGAAAATGGAGCATCTGATATCCTGTGGCAGGAGCTGATGGATATTGCAGTAAAGTCTTGAGGTCTCTATTGTTAGTTTCCAAGTGAAATGGAGATGAAATGGGTCAAGGCTTCAGGACAGAGGCTCTTGTACGAACCAAGGAGATAGAAACACAACACCGTGAAACCTGGGTATGGTTAGGATTCTGATCACCTTCTGTCTGACAATTTCCCCAGTCTTTTCAAACTGGAGGAGCTGTTAACCCAAGAAAAGATCTGTCTCTGAGATAATAAACAGTCTTCTCAGCCCCTTCACTCTCCTGCAGGACTGCAAGGAAAGCCATCCTTCCTCTTGGATACCTGCACAGATCAACTTCTTTTCCAGTTGTGCCCAGTGAAAAATGCTCTTGGCACACTAACTCCAGTAAACTTAACCCTTTGGTATTCCTATTCCAAGTATCATTCTGATCCTTTGAATGGTTCAGCACCTCCTTCCATCCTCATGGCTTGTCTGGCCAGTTCTTCTCCAAGGGAAGCAATATGAGTGAAATATGGAAGCAGACGGAGAGGAAGTGTAGTTAGCATTCATTCATTGCTTATGTACAGGCTGTCAGAACTAATGAAATTTTATGACAGACGGGCAGCGATCAGCTTCTTGGTGTTATTTATCTTCCTCGCTCCTGGCTCTACATCCCAGGTAATTCTTCACTCGTCTTTAAAAATGCCAAAATGACTAAGCACAGGACCCACCTATCCAGAAAACCAGCAAATTGTGTCAATGCACAGACACAATTAATAATCACCTGGCTCAAGTGATGACTGACTGCCAGGCAAAATATTCTCCCTCTCTCATCGATTTCCCCCATGCCACTTCCTCCCTCCCAGTGAGCTTCCAAAAACTTCAAGAACATCCATTATGGACTGATTTTCCCCTCCCCCTTCTGCCATCTCTCCTCAAACTACAACAGATGTTTGTAAAGACATTCCTGGGGCTGAAGGCACTTTGTGGATGGCGCTGTGGGCACAGCCTGCCTTACACGGCCCCCAATTTGCATCATTTATCCACTAAGGTGCCAGCTAGGCTTGACAGATTCATTTGTAAGAGCTTTGTAGTAGATGATTCAAACTGATGCAAAACATCTGAGTGAAGCTGGCTTCATTTGCCACCTGTTAATGGCAGGAGGGGGAGTGAAATGTAATTCTGTGCCTTCATAGAAAGTGCCTCATCTGGTGAAATGCAGTTGCCTGTGCGCGGGGTGCTCGGTAGGAAATGAACATGAGGAGAAATGGAGGCACCCAAAAATAAGCACTTTTGTCTCCAAATGGAAGGATGCACCTTTTTGTCACGGCAATACTTTGTGCATGCAGGACAATTAGCTTCCTTCTAGGGGTATTCCCTGTGGTGGGGTCTTCCAGTGCATTCAACACTCTATTGCATTTCCCTACATCACTTGACAAATACTTTCAGTTGGCACCATATAAACTAATGCTGATTCTCTGTAAAATTCTTCCTTACAATATCATCTTTAGGCTTCAGAGTTTAAATGAACAAGGCATTCAACTTTCCCATGAGCTGTGGGTCCAGGCTGTGGGCAGGCTTGGGTGAGCAGTTCTGCATTTGTTATAGCTGGGTCATATCTAGCCAGAACCACCAGGACCAGAGAGCCAGAGTCTTTATTTTACTCCAAGTGGGTATTTCAGCCACTGACTGTGGACCACATATTCAAAATCAGCCTTATTTAGTCACAAACAGTGAAGAAAGTTATGGTAAGAAAGCAGAACTGTACTTCTATTTGTAGCTTCTGTAGACGTTTGCTGCTGCTCTGTTTTTTTCTGTAAAAGGGATTATGATGCTGTGAATGTTCACATGGGTGAAAGAAAATAACCCAAACAGCTGCCTCCACTTAACCACCAGACTTTTCAGAGGATTTTTGGGAAGGGTAAGAATCTGGGACTTTAGAAACCAAGACAGCCTGCTTTGAGGTAGCTATGAAAGAGAAAGGAAAAAAAAAACCTCAAAACTCTCTCCTAAGGAAAGGTGTGAACTCTGTAGATCATACAAAGACAGGAAGAGCTATAAGGAAATATGTGCAGTATAATGAGATACTGAAAAAACAAGTGTGCCTCTGCCTTTCATGGGGTCATTCCTGAAAAGCAGTCTCTGTGCTCCTGACAGACAGTTAAATGAGAGAGATCAGAATAAAATGTTAAGCGAGAGGGGTAAATCTCAGTCTTCACATATTGTCTCCTCTGAATTGAGGTTGTCTGACTATCAGCCAAAACTCTGGATGAGGCGTGCTGTAGGACCACCTCCTCCTACAGGACAGGGCTATAGGTTCCCCCTCCACATGGTTTTCCTCTCCTTTTTCAAAACCTCTGCTGCTGCTGTGCTTTATTTCCATTTTTCCATTTTTCCCGTGGTTTTTGGATCAGGGCAATAACCTGCTGAAAGGATGCAAATCAAGAGCCTTGTTCCAGCAAAGCCTTATCTTTAAGAGTTTTTTTTCAATTAACTTTAACTTAGAAACAAAGTAACAGACTTAATTGTGACTCATGGCTCCTTTTGAGCTCTCCACCAATGACGTGCAGGTGAGGCAGACACGCTGTGCTCTCCATGAATAATCAAATGGTTTAATCCCCAAAGTCAAACACTAACAGGGCTATGGAGTCACAACAGCACCTCTGTCATAGTCTAAATGAGATTTCTTCCATGGCCTCTACCTCTTTAGAGACCATTGCACTTCTTTTCTCTTTCTCAATGTTTGTGCTGCCAAAAAGGGGGGATCTGAGCACTCCAGGTTGCCTCCCCACAATGCAGTGACTGAGGCACTCCATTACCAGTTCCCCTATCCCATTTTGCCCTGCCAAGCACAGGGCTGTGGCAAAAAGTCACCAGCCCTGGAGTTAAGCTGCCTGAGCATCCCCTTTGTTTGAAATTCTGCTTCTTGGGACTTGGATGACTGACAGGCTGACCTGCGGGGAAGGAGGGCTGGAGAAGTGAAAATCCCCAGAAAAAGGACACTTTTATCCCTTCCTCCCTTTAGATCTGTGGATGATGGATCTCATGGCTTCCGTCTCACGATTATTATGTTCTCTTAGGAACAAGCTGCCTTTCTAAACTAGGTCCTGTTGCAGTGAACTGAAACCAGGAGAGGCAAGTTCCTGACCTTGCTCTGGTACTGGATGATCTGGGGGAGCCTCAGTCTGCCGGGCAGCCTTCTGAGAGTCAAACACCATGGCTTGTTTGCTTGGTTGTCAGTGTGCTCGTGGGGTTTGTGCCTTCTGTTCTCAAGAAGAAGATGCTCAGACACAGCGTCACTGCTCAGTCACCTGAGGGGTTTGTAGCTGTCCAGAAGGCTGCAAACTGCTTCCCCTCGTCTACAAGGGGTTACTCCAATACCTCCTGAGCTAAAGTAGCACCTCAGATGGGGAAAATTTCAAACCCCCTTCAGCAGGTTGAAGAAAGCAGGAGCCCCCTTCAGAGCTGTCCTGCCTGGAGTCTTCTGCTCAGTAAAAGAAAATGGAAAATCGGGAAACCTTCTGAGAATGGGAGATTTCTGCCCCTTCTTTCAGCCAGCTTATGTCCTTCAGACACAACCAGAACTCTTCCTTTGCTTGTGACTGAGTTGCTGCCTCCTGTCCGAATTTCTAGGGGAAGATATAGTAGTGCTGCAGCATTTACCAGATCCCAGGGACACAGCAGAAGGGAAAGCCACACTAAGAGTAGGCAAAATCTAGCCTGTACTCCTCCATCACCGAAGTGCTCTGTGGGGCAGTGTGGGGAACATGCGGGACCAGCCTCAGAACTCAAGAGGATCCTCAGGAGCAGGACATCTCACAGTTCACCCAACCTGAGCAGGAGTTATCCTTTCAGACAGGGATGATGAAATCTCTGAGGAAACTGGTACTGGCTCCCACTTGAAGATCTAATCTAATGAGCAGCCTCCAATTGACTGTAATGGGTCTGGACTCTATCATAAGCAAGAAATCGGAGTCTGGATCTAATATATGTCTTCAGTGCTTTTTATTTTGAAGTCTGTTTCAAGGAGACACAAGTGGCTGAGAAAGACAGTTTGCCCTATATTTAAGAGCAGTTTGTCTGAATCTTCACAGCATGAACATTCAACCAAGGCGCTTCACCTCTGTGCAGCCCCAGCCCCATCACACCCCACTGCCTCTATGTTCATTGGCAGAGCTGTGCTCATTCCTAAAATCACTGGTCCCAGTAAGGAAAACAGCCAAAACACCAGATGCCCATCCTGCTGCCAGCATTCCCTGCCCTTTCCTGGCTTGGCAGCACCCACAGCACCCTGTTTCATTGCCAGGCCCCCGATCACACCACTGTCATGGACAGAGTTAATCCCAGGAGGACACAAGGATGGCCAAGACACCCAGCTTGAAGGTTGTGTTTGGGGAGGAAGGACTTTTGTGACTCAACCTAATTGGCCGCGTGGACTAAACAGCAGATCCTGGCTGCCTGCACTTAGGAGGTTTAATTTTCTAATTGAAATTTCATGGAAGAGCTGTACCTTTCTGATTAGTCGCCCCAGCATGAACATTCTCTCATAACACAGACATCTGCCCTCCGGACTAACCTTTCTAGAAGCCGCATCAACAAAGTAATGCTAATAAAAATATCCATCTGTGCTTAAAGATAAACAAAGCATTAATACACCAAACTGTGGCTTAGATTATATTAGAGTCAGCTTTAATGATATTACACATCTGTTAGGATGTCTTTCCCACCCGGGCCATCTCTCTCTTGCTTTTTTAAATATCTTTGTATGAAAAAATGTGAGAGAGTTTCCCTGGGAGCCCTTTGTGTGCGTCACACTTGCAACTGGCCCTGCTCCGAAAGCCCCTTTCCCTGAGACACCCTGCTGGGACAGGGCTTGGGGATTAGAGGCTGTAACCTAAACATTATTGTACTTTAAAGTAAATGTTCCCCAGCGCTCTCTACTTGGGTTTCAGAGCCTCTTCAAAGGGCTGTTTTCCTCCTTTCCTTGGCAGCGGGGGAAAAAATATTTTAAACCCCAGAAACCAGACGCTTTGCTGAGCGCCTGCAGAAGTGTGTGTGTGTGTGCACCCGGGTGTAGCCAGGAAAGACACAGCATCCTAATCTCCCCTGGCACGGAAAGGCTTTTCAGCCTAGAGATGCTAACTCTGGGGTTTTGTTCCTGTGAGATCTCCATGCATAGTAATTGGGAGATAGGGAAGGGGACACACTTCAGATTTGCCCTCGTTTTTTTTGTAAGAGCCTCCACCCTGCCCAAAAAAAGGAGGAAAACTGATTTAATGTCATTTTATCTTAAGAGAAACAATAAATCTGTGTCTCCCAGCAGTTCTTCTAGAAGGGTGGTCTTATTCTGTTATCCATGCACAGCAAAGCTGTCTAGAAATTGAAGGCTGGAATTCACAGGATCGGGGTGTAATTCTGCCTTTCCCCTTTCCTGTGCCTCCTGTCCACATGTGTGTAAAATGGGAATAGCAGTCACTGCCCGTCCTCCAACCCAAAGGGAAGCTTAGCTGATGAACGATGAGTATTTCCACCCTGCCAAGCTTTTAGAGCTGGAGTTTTAAAAGCAACCCAGAAGTATCTCTATCCTCATTGCTGGCTCTTTGGAGTAACAGCTGCTTATTCATTGTCAGAAACCCGAGTGATAATTACAGACAAATATCAGATAGAGCCCACTAAGGGGTGAGGACACACTGAACTGTAACAGGTTGCTCTGTACCAGTCCTGGCAGAGGATGTGTCACTGTCCCTAGCAAGGAGGCTTCTCCTGACAGCCTCAGGCACAGGCATTGCCTTGGTGGTGTATCCCAGCAGCACCAAAGGCTTTGAGGCATTTCTCCTCTACATCCCACACTGTGCAGTAGTGGCCAGTGATGATGTCTTGCTCCCAATACCTTTGAGCTACATCATCTGAAAAAGTTTCCTCTTTCAAGTTCGTTTTCATGAGCTCCACATGCAGCAGCCAAGAGCAGGAGCACATCCCTGCCTGGACCAGCAAACTGCTCACTCTGGACCAGAAAGAGCACAAGTCAGCCTGGAGGTGGTTTGGGGAGTGGGCTCATGCATGAACTGAGCTGGCTCAGCAGCCCATCTTCAGCACCTCACTCCTCCTTCCACACAGCACAGCCTGGACACTGAGGCAGCGGGATTTGGGGACAAAGTCCGGCTAAGACACAACTACTGCTACTTCTTCTCACCCCACCTTCCTTCACCAATCACACAACAAATGCATCTTAAAATGACCAGCAGTGCTCCTCTGGACGTTTTCTTTTGTTTCCTCCTTCCACCAAAGAATTGCTAAATCAGAAAGATCTGACTCCTAGAGGTGAAAGATTCATAAAAAGCAGCACACTGAGGGCTCCTTTGCTTTCACTGGATGTATTCATTTGTATTAGAGGAGCACCTCGAGGTCCCTGCCACGCTTGGGTCCCACCATACTACAGGCTGCACAAACACTCAGAAGCAGTGTACCCTTCCAGGAGAAGTCAGGAGCTTTGAGCACTCTGGCTCAGAGCTCACAAATATTCAGGTGCCTTTATTTTCACCAACACCCACTTGGGATACTAAAGAGCACAGCAGAGCTAGAGCTCACCTCAAAGATCTTAAACCCCAGCTAAACTAATTGCAGAATAGGGAAAAGTGGCACAGAAAAGGGAAATAACCTGAAACAACCAGGAATTGCACAAATCAAATACACTTTGGAGACACCCCAGTGTCTCACATGTTTGCCTGGTTTACCTGCCAGCAAAGGAATGTTGTATGAGCTCAACTTGGGGTGCTGAGATTTTATCCCTATCTGTTACTGCTCTGTATTAGACCAAACACAGACATTGAGATACCCAAGGAGTTCAAGAGGTTCTTAGAATGACTCCTGAAGTATCTATGTGCTCTACAGGAGGCAAGAGAGAGGAAGGAGCAAAATCTCCTGTTTCTGCGGTGTTCCTGTTCACACAATACATGGTGTTGCTTTCCCATCTGGAGAGACACCACTCACGTATTTCATTTTGAGTGTGACCCAGGGTGTAATGCCACAGCAGCTCAAAGGCTGCTTTCAGAGGAGGACTACAGAGGGGAGAAGGCATCTCACAGGAAGCAGCAGATTGGAAAACCAGAGCATCCTCACTAAAAAACCCCTGAAAAACAGAACACTGGTTTCCATGACAGAAAATTATATTCCTCTTGCGGAGCATCATTAGTAGAGGAAATAGAGATCCTTTTGCAACATGAGGCTCACTGAAGATTTTCAAAGAATATATACAAAGTCACCAATAGATTTGTACCAGCTGCCAATAGGAGAGTGTGGCATTGCTATGAGAAGCCTGATGCCCCTGCAGTGGCACAATGCTGAGGGTCTTGGGGTGAAGGAAGCCACCAAAATCCCTCATGCCACCTTGGCAAGACTCTACTTCATTACACCTGCAGGCACTATGGCAGGAAAAGAGTTACGACAGAGCTGTAAGGGAAAGCATAGCCTAAAAGTAGCTCGTGCATCGTGGTTCTGTCAGGCTCATCTAGCTCACCCTCACACAGGAGAGCAGCCGTACCTGGACCTGCGTCACCCGTAGGTAGCACGAGGCCCAGCTCCCACCTCTGCAGCTCAGCCCGTCTCACGATAGATTGTTTAACGGGGAAGATTTTTAAAAGCTAGGTTTCTTCAAAGGATTAATTTGTCTTTTGATGCGGTGAACACTCTGACAAATGCTGCTTTCCCTATCACATTCAAACACACACCATTTTAGAAGTTAATAAACCCATTTACTGCCAAATAACTGGTTGGGGTTTTTTTTCTTTCCAATTTCACTCCGTCAGGATGATAAGAGGTTTAATGTCTTCGTGGCATCTCCTTCTTCTTTCAGTAGCTAAATCAGGTGTAACTATCACTGCCGAGAGCAGCACTTTTTTCCCTGTTACACAACCATTATTCCTGTGTCCTCGACATCATCTCCTCCCCAGGTCCTGCTGATGACAACAAACCCCTTGCAGTTAATATGCGTGATCTGAAGGGTGATAATTCCAACTGCCATAGCCTCTATGAGCTGAGAGGACAGTCCAAGCCATGAGAGCTTGTTTCTCCTGTTGCAGGGTGCAGTATCCTCATGTGGCGAGGACCACATGCCATGGGGACCACTCTCCTGCTCCCTAAAATGTGGTGGAGTTTTGGAAGAACACTTCAGCATAAGGAATCTGCTGTCTTCTCCTAGCACAATAAATAAGAGCGGGCCAGGATTTATACCCCGTGGGACATTTCATCTTGTCACATACAGCAGGAGAGGTTCTGTTGACTTAGAATCATAGAATGGTAGGGGTTGGAAGGGACCTCTGGATATCATCAAGTCCAACCCCCTTGCCAACCTCGGACACTTCTGCACCACTGGCAGTGGTGGAGGAGCAGCACCCAAGGGGTGCCATTTCCATGATGGATTTCATTCTCCAGGAAAGAAAACCACACAGCTGGTAGAAAACAGCTATGGCAATACCATGGGTGCTACGTATGCTTGTCTTACACCACATTGATACCAGCTCTGTTCTGTGAGAAGACTTGGATCTGCAAAGCACGAGGTGAACCATCTGATTTGGAGTAAGAGGATTTGTTTTGGGGTTTTTTTCAGGCTTCAAAGGAAGGAGACAAATCTCAGAACAAACATAAAATTCAAACACCAATTTAAGGAAGTCGTTTCTTTCACATTTGTGCTAGTAAAATATGCAAGCATCATCTAACTCACAGACTAAGAGCTTATTGGGGCCTAAACCACAGATCAGCCAAGTCAACAGAAAATTTTCCATAGATTTCACTGGGCTTTGCATCAGGCTCTAAGAGTAAAAATATATGTGATTACTAAGATGAGTCCAAGGAAAAAAGATATGGTTGGAGGCAGGAAAAGGACTATGACCAAAGGCTGTAAAACTTGAGCACCTTCAAATTTGATCACCACAAATGCCCTGTAACCTTAAACCATAACCTGGCATCTGGATACAGCATCTTCCCCTGCTAGCAAATCTCAGCTTCCCAAGTCTATGATTCCCAGTTTCCCCCTGCCAATTTTGTTCCAGCATGCACAGCCTTCTCATTTTTCATCCAATGCACGTGATGAATCCAGAAGCAGTAAGCTCTTTTTGCATGGTCTGGTTTGTTTTTTTTTTTTCCAAATTCAGAGCTCTCAAACCATTTCAGTTGTCTGCAGAAAGATCACAGCCAGGCACTCGGTGCAGCACGGTGCAGTTGCATCGTAATCAAGATCTGTTCTCTCCATTTGAATGCATCAATGCTTACACCAGGAGATTTTGACTGTAAAGTATATGCTCTTTTTTTATCCTTTAACTAATTTTAATCTTCCTTTTTCACTTGTCACTTTGTTGTTCACAAAACACGCTTTTCTTTTTTTTTTTTTTTTGCTGAGGGTTTCAGCAGAATGCATTAAAGTGAAAGGAGATAACAAGACCTAATAACCCTCTTTATCGCAAAATAAATAAGTAAAAGAACAGCCCTTCCATTTAGGTGTTGCAGATATAATTGAATGTTCCTTTGAAAAGTCTTTGATCAATGCAACTTGTTAAACCAACTTGCTTTTGTTTCAAATGTAACTTCTGGTCTTTTCATGTCGGATGAAAAGCTCAGTTACTCGGCTCGGCTTCATCTCAAAATGACTAGTGGGGCTTCCTTGCAGATGGTTTCTTCAGGTCTTGTAGGGCTTCATAACATCAGCTGAACCATTATGCACCTCACAGAGGAAGGCTGGCACTGAAAATGGGTGAGAAGTGGCATTCTGGCTGGTTTGCTGGTGCTATCATTTCCACTTTCACCACAGTAGTAGAATATAACTGGCATTTATTATCCAAACCTACTTCACCATATTGCACACACACAAGAACATAAAAGCACACACGCCTCCAGGTCTTGGCAGGTCTACCAGGAAAGAAATATTTATCCTGGCAAAATCAAAGCCTGACAATATTTTATATTGCTACAGTATAAAATAAACACACACTTTGTTATTTGGAGGTAGAGGCATTACCAGGTGAGAACAAATCATGGCTTCATCTAGTCCTGCACTCTGCCTTTGACCATACTCCAGAGGAAGGATAAGAAACTTATAGTAGATAAATTCCTCAATGACCTGTCTAAGCAGGTTGGTAAATAAAAAGCCCATCAAGCTTAAGGTATTTCAAGATGGATTTTTAATTACTAAATTAATCAAGAGCTCTCCAATTTGTCCTAGATAAAATCAAAAGCAGAGAAACAATAGAAATAAAGGCTGAAGAGAACAAATCCCAAGGTTCTCAGGGTTTCAAGCTCAGCCCTACCACACACTGGAGAAAACTGGCCTCTTGCTGGAAGTGTCACTGGAGCTCCTGGGTGCTTCAAGGAACATTTTGAATATAACACATTCATGGATGAAGTTCATGCCATGCTGCTTTCTGGATTAATAGATTCTTTTACTGGAATAGGGGAACAGCTTATTTTTTCTGCTTTATCCTTTTTGTGCCTTCTTTTTTTTTTTTCCATTCTTTACCATTTTTCCTCTCAACATTCTAAATTAAAAATACATATCCACTTATTTTAAACCTCTCAATAAAAATCTAAAGAGTTATTCTCAATAAAAGTCTCCAAAGTTGGACTCTTGGGAACCTGAAATAAATGGGTCTTGCATATAAACAGCTAATTTTAGCACCCTTCTAGAGTCCTTTGCATTCTGCACTGTGATTGCTACTTTGGTTGTGTTTTTAGGATCCCTTTTATCCTAGGAGATGGGGACGTGATGCTCAGTGCTGGTTTGCCTGTATTCATCTTTCTTTTGGTGAGTAGCTCTGCCCAGAGGGTCACAACTTCTTCAAGAATAGAAATTAGGTTTTATTCCTTTCTGGAGTAAACCCCAACCTTTCTGATATGCCTGCAATGGCAGGCAGGTGGTGAAAGAGCTGCATTCAAATCAAACTTGAGGTTTTCAATTTACAGAGGCTGTGAGAGCATCACTCACATCACACCTCAGGAGGCAGTGCAGGCTCAGGACCCACATCCTACACTGGGAACCCACAGGCTCAAGACACACAGCCTACAGCCCAGCATTTCTGCCCAGGAAGGGCGAAGTTGGACAGAGAATTTTGCAGATCTGAGCTGCTCATGTCCATCTTTCTGAGAAACTTCTAGGCATGGATTTTGTTGAAACACATGTGTTTCTCTTACATAAAGCATCTGAGCTGTAAAAAATAGATATATCTAAGAAAATTTAATCTAATGTTCTGATTTGCTACTTGAGTGGGCTCTTCTCTCAGATTACTTAATAGAAATACAGTTTCCTTAGATTTCTTGCTATCTCGGGACTTGGTATTCTGGCTTGGAGCCCCTTTGCTTTTCTCTTCATGCTTCTGGATATTTGCATGTAAATACAGAGGCCTAACGGGTTATGGGATTTTCAAAAACTGTATAATAAAAACTGAGATTCAATTCAGTTATGGAGTTTGTCTTTTTTTGTGTGTGTTCTCAAGAGGGACAAATCAACAGGAGTTATTAACAAAGATGATTGAGTAACTAGTAGAATTACAGTATACAGTCAGACTGACAAATTGTTTGGAATAAATTTCTCTGGAGCCAGGTTTTGCTTCATTTGTGCGTAAAGCCAAATTTGGGAGTCCTTGCTCCAGTTTTTCTCCTACTTTATGCAGGCAGAAAGGGTTTGAGTAGAAATTTGGCAACATCCAGGGCACCTGGCTGAGTCTCACTGTGTTTCTGAGCTTGCTCAAAGCATCACAGAACTATTTTTAAAATGGAGAGTTTCAAAAGCTGGCTGACAATATTCAGATTTACAAACAGGACTTTTGTTCAACGGTTCATGATTTACATGGGATGGATCATGTTTTCTAACACAGCCCCAGTCACATGTGGTACATCTGAAAACACAACCAGTTATTTGACAGTTTCCTTTCTGTATTTGTAATGATGCCAATGCTGGCACTAAGTCTTCAATAGCTTTTATTTCCAGAAATAATCACACACTTTCACATAGTGAACAGTATTCCTGAGGCTAGTGCAAAAATGAGGACAGGGAATTTCTGCATATGGAGCTGGCTGGTGTGGGCTTCAGTTCACTTTTATGGCTTCCATTTAGAATGGGGCAGTGGTCTTTACCTCTTGAATTTTATAACATTCGGTTAGTTAATACTTACAGAACAAGACCTGAGCATGTCACAGAAGTGCAAACTATGACAGAGAGGACATTTCTGACCAGCCCATCCCAGACGCCCACACTCCCACCTCCCTTCCACGCATCACTAGTGAGGTATGATCAACCAGATCTTTTCCAACACAGACCTTCAGATGAATGCCTTGGTCAGTATAACTGACCTGAGGCCTACTCTGAGGATGTCACTCAGCAATAGGTTTTGTACCATATCGACCAGCTGTAGAAACAAAGCAGTTGTCTTCACCACCACCATACCAGCTTAGTGTTGGCAGTGGTTCATCTTCTGTGGATTTTGTGCATTAAAGCAGAAGAAGGAACAGAGGCAGCAAAGCAATCCTGTGGGAGAGGCTGCTATTGCTAAGGAAGGAAAGACAATCCAAGGTGATGGAGAAGAGCACTCAGGGTTATTAGTTTGCACTATTGCTTACTTGCTTGCTGACTTTATGGCTGCACTTGTCTTCACAGTGACTTTCACTCACCGGGTTTGTAAGTACCATACTGGCAAAGCCAAGAGCTTGTTCTGGTTTCTATGATGTTGCTGACGCAACCACAGGCCAGACTCTGGAAAGCTGAAATATAGCTGGTTTGTGCCACTTTCCATTGTGAGAGCACAGTAAATGCCTGACAGAAAAGCAGATGCCTTCAGGCAGCTGCCAGACAAGTCCTCATATGTGAAATCTCATTAGAACAATCTCAAAAATCTCCCTCAGTCCCAACTTGAGTTCCTTAAAAACAACCAACCACCAGATTAGTTGAGGCCTCTTCCTAGAGAGAATGCTCAGCCTGTAGGACTTCATCTTGGCTGCTCTCAGCTTTTAAAGCAACCACAGAAAAAGGTCTTGTCATTGCAGAAGTACACAGAATAACTAGAGTTGGGGGGTGCATGGAGTTAGGGAAGCATGGCTGTCTGCCCAAGTGAGGCTATAGCTCACACAGCAAATATGTCATTTTTCACCGAAGGAAATGACTTACTAGAATTCTGCCTCAAAATATCCCAGTCACTTTGAATCCTCTTCCTGGGATTACTCTTTAAGAGCATGGAGGAGCGACCAACAGGAACAGCACAATGCTTTGGGTAGGAACCCAGAGTGTTTCTGCCTTCAGAGAAGAATTTGCAGAGCAACTTTTCTGCAGCAGGATGGTACATCTCAGGAAATTCTGCTCCATTATTCCCTCATAGCTGAACAAACATCACTTAAATTCAAAAAAAGGTATTCAGAAACCAAAACAAATCATTCCAAATCCCATTTCAGCAGTCGATCCTTTGAATAAACAACTGACACATATATTAGCTGTCCTAATGGCTCCAAAATCTCAAGTATATGCACCTGCCATGGCCTTGGTTTAGTACGTAACAAAACTCCAGATGTGACTTCCCAAACCACCGTGTCATTCCACAGAATGACGGGGAATTTCTGCCCATGTGGCTCCAAAAGCCCCACACTCACTGAGAGCAGCCCCTGTGCCGCCACTGTAGGACCCCAGCTATAGCCCCTGTAAAGAATCCTCTATTGTTGTGTTGAAGGTCCTCACAGACCACATGTTCAGCTGCATGGTCAACCAGAGCTTCAGGACTTGGGGACCTTCTAGATGCCATTCGGGATCCATCAGCTGGGAGTGGCTTTGTGAGGGAGGCAACTTCATTTTACATAGAAACATAGAAATGTCTGGGTTGGAAGGGATGTCTAGAGGTCATCCAGTCCAACCCCCCTGCTGAAAGCAGGGACATCCTCAACTACAGCAGGTTGCTCAGAGCTCTGTCAAGCCCCACCTTGAATGTCTCCAGGGATGGGGCCTCAACCACCTCCCTGGGCAACCTGTTCCAGTGCTCTACCACTCTTGTGGTAAAGAACTTCCTCCTTATTTCTAATCTAAATCCACTCCTTTCTAATTTAAAACCATTGGCCTCATCCTTTCCCTACAGGCCTTTGTAAACAGGCCCTCTCCAGGCTTTTTATAAGCTCCCTTCAGGTACTGGAAGGTGGCTGTTAGGTCTCCCCTGAGCCTTCTCTTCTTCAGGCTGAACAATCCCAGCTCCCTCAGCCTGTCCTCATAGGAGAGATGCTCCAGCCCCCTGATCATCTTTGTGGCCCTCCTCTGGACCTGCTCCATCATTTTACCCTGATTATATTTTTGTCGTTCCTTGACCATGACTGGACCTCAGTGATCCAGGGGCAGGACAACTTGTGAATCTGAGGACAGAACTGCTCCAAGAGAGTGCCCTGAGAAATTACATCCAGCGAGGGATGAGCCTGTGCCTTGAGAGCTGTCAATCAAAGGCACGAGCTGTCCCAGTGCAATACTAAGCGAGGAATGTGGATTGCTTAAAATGTCATGGCTGTTTGTTCTTCCTAACGGCAGCCTTGTTACCCACTCCAAGAGACACTGTTAGACACCAGCAGGCCTGTGAGACAACAAATCACTGTGCCCAGAGATCTAGGAAGCAGCAGTCAGAAAATAGCAAAGGAGAAATAAAATGCAACAATTTTTGGCGTTCGTTGATCGCTAGAAAAGGTTGTCAAAAAACCTCAGGTAAATACTCCAGCACATGCAGTGTTGCAACCAAGTTGATGGTAAAAAATACCCTAAACTGTAGTTCAACAGTGAAGTCATTCAGCACAGCAGCAGCAGCACCCCAAGGTGAAAGACTGGGCCATTGTATTCACAATGTCAGAATAGATTATTAAAATGGTCCGTGGAGCCATACAGCCTGCCACACACTTCTCTGCCCTTTTGGTGAGTGTAGAGCTCATGGATAATGCTGACATGAAGGCATTCCCAAGCTCCGCTTCCCCTGCTGAACTGGCACTGACTTGACACAAACTGGGCTCGCTGATGCATCCCACCAAATCCCTGCACCATCCCACCAAAACCTGCCTCATCTCGGGGAGGTGTCTTCAGATCTCAGACTGTCCCCAGAAGTTTGCGTCCTGGTCTTTGTGCCAAGACCATCACGTTCCTACTAAGAACTGAAAGGGATAAATAGCGCAATTTGAGGCTAGTAACTTCTTTACAGACAGGAAAAATTACTGAGAAATGGAAGAGGATAGTCAGAGACGGTGAGAATTTCCTGACTTTGTTAATGCTGATGGGAATTACAGATGTTTACCAGGAAGATGGGTTATTATGGCCCATCTTGTGACACAAAAGAGCGCTGTGAGAATAGGAGATCTGTTTCAGGGTATTAAACAAATCCTTTCTCAGATAATTGTATTTGAGCTGTTCTGAAATGAAAAAAACAGAAGGAAAAAATCACTTTGGGTCATTTTGCCCAATCTGAAATGCTTTTGTTAAAAACCAAACCAAACCAAACCAAAACCAACCAACCAACCAAAAAAAAAAAACCAAACAAAACCCTAAACATAAAGGGAAGTAAAAGTAAATTTAATGATTTAAAATCTTTATGAAATGAAGATTTGGAACATTTCACTTCCAAATGGAACATTTAGGCTTTTCTAAAATCTTTTGGTTTGACCAGAGATATTTGTCACCAAATCTGGCACAAGATCTCAGGTAGATGTCTTTAGCTTAATTCTGCCTTAATCAGCAAGTCTCAGTTTTAGAATATGTCTTGGCCAAAGAGCAGCAAGGTTACGCTTCTCAGATGTCAGGAGCTCAGCACCCCGTGAGAAACAGGGTGGCTCAGGACCCATGAGTGCATTCATCCCTTTCCACATGAAATCTGCATCACAGGAGTGCTCTTTTTTTTTTGTCTAGGCAAGAACAAGTTCAACTACATCTCTGTCAAAACTCTTTCCAAATCAAACTCAGTTCTTCAAGGCTTACAAACTTTCAGCAGCATTTGATTTTACAGGCTTCTGGGTCTAAGCACATGCATTTCTTGAGCTGCCTGGTTCCATCAAAAACTGATATCTAGAAATAAGAGGAAGGCCATTCAAATATTTTCCTAGTTAACCCCAAACACAGACTAATGGTGAAGGAAGAAGGAAGAGACTTCTGCAAGAAGTGCATATCAATGAGGTTTTACATAATACACAAGCTATGGGATGTGCCATCAGCATAGAACCACTGAGGCCTCAGCTTTCAAGCATCCACCTTGCTGGGATGGCAAATCCAGAAACAACCAGAGCATCAAGAGCTCAGAACCTAGCACAAAATACACTTTGGATGAGACAAATGTCCTTCGCATCATCCCCTTGCCGGCTGAGCTGATAGGGCAGCCTTTCTCATGAACTCTGCAATACAGCAAAAAACATTTAAGAAAATTAAAACAGAAAGCTCCAAGCAAAAAAACCTTTCTGACTACTGAAGTAATGATTTGACACTAACCAAATACAAACATGCAGATAGATTAGTATCAGCAAACAGTCTGTTCCAAAGGCTGTTGAAATCAAAGTCAGCCTTCCCTTTGATCTCAGTATTTTCACTAGGTCAGGTTCCAAGTTTACAACTCATATACTATAACAAAAGATGTTTCACAACACACATCCACCATATGAAAGAAACCTATGTCTGGTAGGGCTTTTCATTCTTTTTTTTTTTTTCTTTGTGATGATGTTTAAAAGTTCTTCTGTAGTTGCTGTTGTGCAGGTCTGAGTTAGGGTAACTCACCTGCAAAGGAAGAACACCCCTGCTCCTCCCCTCACCCAACTGAGCAACCACACATATTATGGCAGGACAGCAATACATGCTCCCTGGAGCTGACTATTATATCCATTCTTTTTATAGCTCTTACCAATCAATAAGTTGTAGATAACACAGTTCTACAAAGGAAACCCTCCTGGGCAGTGTTTTCAATTACAAACACCTGCCAAGTTGTATTTACTTACTGAAGGTGTCAGATTGGAACCATCTACTGCAAAGCTACCTGTTTTTCTGTTGTTGATCCATTTTGTTCTTAATAAAAGATTTCACAAGTTTAGCGGACATGTGAGGAACGCAATTCAGACTGAAGTTTGCTAAACACAGGAGACATTCACATACAAAACCATTTGGCCAGCCTCAGATCTCAGAGCTCTTATCTCCACATTTAATTGACTGGCTTCCTTGTAGACTTGGAGAGTAAATGCTCAGAAACAGTGTCTGCTGCAGACATACCAGACTCTCAGTGTAAAACATCAGGGTTTATATGCCACAAAAGATCTGAAAGACCTTGAGCTGAGAGCTAATACAACCTCACATGGCTCCTACACCTGCACATCTCTCCACAGTCATCACAGCAGACCAACTCTTCTGGGTGAAGCCTTTTGTTTTCCTTTGCCTTCCCCTTGCCAGAGCCTGTAAGAAAGGGAACCTGTGCTGACACCCCACCTGCAGCTCTGACTGTTGTCCATCAACCAAGGAAACCATCACAGCAGAACATTTGCTAGCTGACACCTGGTTTTTGACCCAACTGGTTCACCAAGGAAACCATCACAGCAGAACATTTGCTAGCTGACACCTGGTTTTTGACCAAACTGGTTCCTGGTAACATAAAACAGATTAACACTAAGGACAGTTTTCAGAAGACAGATAGTTATTTTGGCCACTTAATTGCTGATGTCCAGTAAGATCTTAAGCCATTTTTTCACACAGGAATTTAGGATCGTAAGGCAACTAACTTTTATTGAATCAAAATTTTGATGTACATCTAGTAATGAGAAAAGGCTCTTGCTGACCCTCTCTTCCTCCTTTAGACAGGAGGCTCTGGAGCAGTAGCTAATGCACTCCTGAAAACATAGCCTTTACTTCTAAACCAGCATGTTCTCCCATAGCTTGCACAGCTTTTCAACCAGTTCATTCATGCTATGCCACTGCAAGCCTACTGTACAACACTGACTTGAGAAAATGAGATGGAACTGTGGAGAAAGGGTCAGACACACAACATTAGGTAGGTTACCAGAGTCGCAAAAACCTTGTTCAGCTGCTGCCTAACTCTGGAGATACCACACCCTCATAAATTGAGTTTTCAAACCTGACATTCCCTGAACGTCTAGTGTTTAGCTTTGCACATGACCAGGTGTATCTTGCTCTTGACAGTTAATAATAGTTAAGGACCAAATAACTGAACTGGGATGAGGCCCTATTCTGCCTGTCTCTGGGCATTTGCACAGGACCACAGCACTGTGCAGCTAAGACCAGCTTTATTCTGCATCTCTTGTTCGTTGTCAGCCCTTTCATCAGACAGAGTCCTGCCGGGAATCATGGCAAAGGGGAGTTTTGAGGAGCTCAGTGAAGTGTCATGTGAATATTTTGCAAC